>JAMWET010001355.1:10000-23369 GCA_024036415.1 Prochilodus magdalenae | reverse complement strand
GAGAGAGAGAAGAGAGAGAGGAGCTCAATCAACAAGGGCACAGAGAGCAACGACAGAGAGTAGAGGAATATAAAAGAGAGAGAGAGAGAGAGACAAGAGAGAGAGGTCAGAACGAGAGAAGACCTCTCTCTCTCTCTCTCCCTCTCTCTCGCTCCTTGGTGTCAGTTGAAGCTATGCAAACCTTTTCAGCCCGTGTGACGTCAAACAGGCTGCTGGAATGAGAGCCGAGCACTGTACACAAGAAAAAGGTCTGCAAGAAGCGTGGAAGTGATGACGATAGTCCTCCGCTCCTCTCTCTATTTCTCCATCCTCTCTCTCTCCACCTTTCCATTGGTTTTCCTCACTCATCTCTTCATTTCCTCTTCTTTATATATATATATATAGTGTATCATGTGTGGTGTATGTTCATCAGATGTGATCAATATTATTAAAGAACCCTCCGGCTCATCCTCCTAGACCAAATACGATGAACGTTACCCTCACAAACTCACAGCCAAAACACGCCAGACATTCCATATACCATACAACAACCCAACACGCAAATATCCAAATACCCATCTACTTACTACCCATTTACTCAAATAACCCAAATACCCAACACCTAATACCCACATCCTCAAAAACTCATATCCTCAATACCCCATCCCCCAAATTCCATTTACCCAATATAATACAGTCATACCCATAATACTCACATTAAACCTTAAACACCAAATACTGAACACTATTCAAATACCCCAATAATCCAAATAACATCAAATCTTCACATGGCAAATCACTCGCAACCCTCGTAACTCACACATACGCAGTCTGACACATATACCCATAATAGCCCACACACGACCAGCGGTTGCGTAGAGTGCTTTGGTTTAGTTTGAACCGGATTATATTCTGAATTATTATTCTGAATATCTCACTTTTTGCGAACGGATCACCTGTGTGAGTATATGCTTCGCTTGGCCATTGTCATCACACCGCCACCATGGTCCCTAGCCGGACTGCGCGTGCGTCCCTTGGCGTCCGCTGCGTCCCTGCCAACACGGGCAGGCATGCGGGCGCGCTCGGCGTTCGTGTAACATGGCGCATCAGCTGTGCAGAAGTGCAGCTGCTCTTTTAACTGGAGAATGAAGGAGCTCCCAGGGGTAGGATGGTGTATGTACGAGGACAGCGCTCACGGTCTAGTGGTGTGTGGAGGGATGCAACCTTCTACAGTTGCAAGAGACAGCTGAAAGTTTAAATGTGGAGGCGCTGGAGGATCGCCTCTGTGTCTCCTCCTCACTGCCGGCAAGGCGCTCCTCGCAGGTGCAGCCTCATTTACCTTCACCATCTCCGAAGTGACCGTCCCGCAGACAGAGCTCCCAACTCACGCTCTCCATCCATACTCACTCTCTCTCTCTCCACAGCTCTCCTCTTTTACCTCGTTCCTCCCCCTCACTCCCCCTCGTCTTCACCTCTCCCTGCTCTCTCTCTTTCCTCGGCTCTCTCCGTCTCTCTCCCCTCCACATCTCTTCCTCCTCTCCCTGCTTTCTCTCTCTCTCCCCCATTTTAAATTCTTATGCCTCTCTCTCTTCTACTCTCTCTCCTCACTCTCTTGGCTCTTCCTCTCCCTGCTTCTCTCTCTCCCCCATTTAATCTTGCCTCTCTCTCTCCTCTCCCTCACCAATCTCTTCCTCTCCCCTGCTTCTCTCTCTCTCTCCTGCTCTCTCTCATCTCATCTCCTCCCGGCTCTCTCTCTCTCTCTCTCTCTCCACTTCTCTCTCATCCTCCATCCTCATTCCTTTGCATGTGGCTGACTATCCCCCATATGTTTCCCACTTAACGAAACACACACAAAACCGACGGCGGTTCCTATTGGTCCGTCAGCTCGAATGTGCTGAAGTTCCTTGACCATTAGGATTCCCCACCTAACAGCCCCCGCCACCCCCTGCCGCCTTGCAGCCCCTCCCCCCTCAGGTAGTGACGAGGGTGTGTGTGTGTGTGTGGGGGATTTCTATGATAGGAATAGCGGGAGGAGGATCCCAGAAATGCAACAGCATTAGGCATGTGCTCCTTTACTCCCAGCTCTCCCTCTTCTCTCTTTCTCCCTTCAGGCACCAGTCTCACCCCCCCCACCTTCTCTTCATCTCACGCTGTACCCAACAAAGCCTGCTGTGTCCGTCCCCTCGTGCGGTCAAGGAGGCTGAAAGGCGTGCCGTGTAGCGGCTCTCCGGTTCCTCCTTGCTCTCGGAGCGTGTGTGGATTGTTGTGTGGGGTCTTGTTTACTGAAGCATCGTGTGCTAGCGCTCGCAAGTGTTCGGCGCGGCGTTATTAACGATATGAGTCATTTCAGCTCGTTCGTGTTCACAAAGGTGGGCGTGGATTGTTTTCTTCCATCCTCTCGTACGTCTCCGTGTTCGTCCTATCTGTGAGCAGCCGCTGACATTGAGCCGTCCTTGAGACTGAGTCGCTCCACTTTCCAGTTTTCACGCAGCTGCGCCCCAGCTTCTCAAATCTGTCTGTGTCTTTGTTTCCCTACATGTTCAGACAAACCGTTCATCTCGGCCTTTATTACAGTCACGCTGCCTGTACCTACCACACCACCTGTGTCCCCGTTCCATCCCTCCACTGACCGTTACAGGAACACTCTGTAGGTGTCAGGTCCAACTGTAGTCCATCTGTTTTTCTCTGTGTACTGTATTACCCTGATCTTCAATGGTCAGGACCCCCCACAGGAACCCCCACAGAGCAAGGTATGATGTGGGTGTGTAATACACACATCTCAGCACCTGCAGGGACACTGACGTGGTAGGTGTGTTGTTGTGTATGTTTCTGTGTGGTGCTGGGTGAGGGGTCAAACACAGCATGCTGCTGGAGTGTTTGAGACACTGTGTCCACAGTCACTGTCCAACTCTATCTCGGACACTCCTCCTTGCTGCCTCCACCTTCATCAGTGACACAGGACACTGCCACAGGACGCTGCCCCACAGGCGGCAGGACCTGCCCCACTAGGACACAGCCCACAAACGCTGCCCCCCACGGACGCTGCCGCCACAGGACGCTGCCCACAGGACACAGCCACAGGACACAAAGCCCACAGGACGCTGTTGGCGGGTAGTTCTGTTTGGTGGACGATCGTGCTGAGTTTCCAGCAGCACTGCTACGTCTGATCCACACCAGCCATGCTTGGTACATGCTAAGTGATAACAAAATGATTAATAAGTTTAATTACAGTATTGTATAATGAGCTAGTGCTTCCTACAGATGATCCGCGTGACCCCAGGAAAACAGTTCTACAATAGGGCTGAAGAGCCCTGTCTTCAATGTAATGTAGGAGTCCCTAAAAAGCCACCAGTGACCAAAATCCCTGCGAGAAGTTTATTCACTTTTTTTAAAAATTAAATAATTATCATGGCCTTTAAATATATACGTCATACGTGTAGAGCTCGCTTGGAAAACAACCCGCTTGTGTAGCTGCTTCTGACAGCATTCGAACAGCCATAGAGGTAGGTGTCCATTACTGGCCTAGGATTGGTGGGGCGAATAAGCTGCTGCGTTCCTCCCACTCACCGGCAGTCCATCCGCCAACCGGCACTACCCAGCATCACAGCAGCGTCGCCCATAAGCGTTACAGCGCAGCATCTACAGTTGTCAGCTTCATGTTGCTACGGGTTCAGGCAGACAGAACGCAGAGGCTGCTCGGCTCACCTGAACGATAGACTAATGATGTCGCGTCATGTGACCATCCATAGACGCGCACAGGCTGCGGCAATGGAGAAGGGCTTTACAGCCTTGGTCTGCCATTCGTCTCATCCGCCGTCAGTTTCCAGCTCAGCTGAAGAACGGAGCGGCCCAGGTTTCAGTCGGTGAATGGTGATTTTATCTTCGTCTCTGGGCTTCATGTCTCATCGCTAGTGTCTTTCCTAGATGACCCGTACCTTTGTAACACGTGACTGTCGCGTTGAGTAGGAGGTTCCATTACCTATTCAGATTACTTCATCCCGTAGAGTATGAAGGATAGGAGTTTGGGAAACATTTAAGTTTGGCATCCTGTTCAGGTCCCGTCAACTACCCTCACAGATCCTTGCGAGGATCTTGACTGAGTGGAGGTACACACCCCCAAAAAACAATCGCCTGCTCGAATAACCAGACGGGCCAACCTGTTTGATGGTGGGACCGGCACAAGCTCATAGGGTTATTTTGAGGGAGGTGCTTCCAGTCGCATAGGATACGTGCAGCATTTGGAGAGTGTTCCTTGCAGAACTGCTCTGAAGGCTTGCTTGGTGTTTCTGCAAACCGTGTGCGGAACCCAAGACGCGCCCTCTTGTTGGTTCGTGGGCACGTACTCGGGAGGCAGCAGTTCATACTGGGATGGTGACAACAGGTTAATAAGAGAGCTACAAAATTTCAAGTGACGGAAAATCAAACAGGTTTACAAATTATAACAGTGAGAATATTACCATATTAACCGTAGACACACCACCATAACATCAAGTGACGGATAAGTAAACACAGATTCGCCATGGGTGCTTTAACAGCTTGCCCTGCCCAGGCCACTTTATTAGGAACACCGCCCTTGTCTCTATCAGCTCCACTGACCCTACCAGGACACTCTGTAGGTTGTACAGGTCCAATCGCTGTAGTCCCATCTGTTTTCTCTGTGTACTTATTACCCTGTACACCTGACCGTGGATGGTGCTGTCGTCCGAGTGTTCCTATCGCTGCTGGTGGAAGCATCTCCAACTTTCAGTTTTTTGGATATGATCATAATCCAAAAACTGAAAGTTGGAGAGCTCCCACGCAGCGATGATGGAACACTCGGACGACAGCACCACCACGTGCAGTGTTATCAGGGTAATACAGTACACAGAGAAAACAGATGGGCTACAGCTTGGACCTGTACACCTAAGAGTGTCCTGTAGGGTCAGTGGAGCTGATAGAGACACAAGGGGGTGTTTCCTAATAAAGTGGCCTGTGGCAGGGCACTGTTTAAAGAACCCCCTGGCACTGTGTTTACTATCCCGTCACTGTAGGTTATGGTGGTGTGTCTACGGTCAATAGGTAATATTCTCACTGGTTATAATTTAAACTCTGTTTTGATTTTCCGTATTGTAAATTTAGCTCTTATTAACCCTGTTGTCACCATCCCAGTCTGAACTGCTGCCTCCCGAGTACGTGCCCACGACCACAAGAGGGGCGACTTCTTGGCCCACCGCGGTTTGAGAAACCGGAAGCTTCAGAGCAGGTTCTTGCCAGGAACACTCAAATGCTGCACCGTTTCCTTCGCTGGAAGGCCCTCCCTTTAAATAACCCTATAGACGCTTGCCGTTCCCACCACAAACAGGTTGGCCCTGTCTGTATTCCAGGGGGTGACAGCTCCACTCAGTCCTATCCTGGCAAGATCTGCGAGGTGTTGACGGACCTGGACGTGCCAACTTAAAAGGTTCCAACTCTATCCTTCAAACTTGAAAGTCATCTGAAGGATGAACCCTCCTCCACGCCTCACTTTCAGCGTCGGGTCATCAAGTAAGACACGGCGATGAGCATGAAGCCCAGGACGAAGATAAACTCATCCATTCACCGACTGAACCGGGCAGCTCCGTTCTGTGCTGAGCGACTGAGTGCTGGAACCTGACCGGCGAGACGAGCAGACCCAGGCTGTAATAGACCTTCTCCAGCCGACGTGCTCGCAATGGAGATCACATTGACGCGACATCATTAGTCTCCGTTCAGGTGAGGCCGCTTCTCGTCTCTGCCCTGCACCGTAGCAACTGAAGCTGACAACTGTGATGCTCCGCTGTAACTATGGCGACGCTGCTGTGATGCTAGGGTGCCCCCCGTTTTGGGGGAAAAAACAATTGGACCCGTGTGGATGGAGGAAACGCAGCAGCTATCGCCCCCATCCAGGCCAGAATGGACCACCATGTTCGAATGAAGAGCAGCTACACACGCGGGTTTGTTTCCATAGGAGCTCTAACACGTATGGACGTATATATCTAAAGGCCCCATGATATTTTTAATTTTTAAAACGGAATAACTTCTCGCAAGTGGATTTTGGGGGTCACTGGTGCTTTTTAGGACTCCTACATTACATTGAGACGAGTCCTCTCAGCCCTATTAAACTGTTTCCTTGGGGTCAGGGCTCATCTGTGAGGAAGCACTCGCCAGCAAAAAAAAGTCATTATACATAACTTTAATAAACTTATTAATCATTTTTGTAATCACTTAGCATGTACCAGCATGTGCTGGTGTGGATCAGAACCGTAGCATGCTGCTGGAACCTCAGCTAAGAATCCGTCCACCAACCATAAACTACCCACCAACAGCGTCCTGTGAGGCTTGGTCCTGTGCGGCTGCTTGTCCTGTGGGCAGCGTCCCTGTGGGGCAGCGTCCTGTGGGGCAGCGTCATGTGGCTGTGTCCTGTGGGCAGCGTCCTGTGGTGCAGCGTCTTGTGGGGCAGTGTCCTGTTGTCCACTGATAAGGTGGAGTCAGCGAAGGTAGGAGTTCTATAGAGTGGACAGTGAAGTGGACACAGTTCTCACACTCCAGCAGCACTGCTGTGTATGACCCCCTCACACCAGCACCACACACCTAACACACCACCACCACTCAGTGTCCCTGCAGTGCTGAGAAGATACACCACCCACATCATACTTCTGCTCTGTGGGGGTCCTGTGGTGTCCTGACCCATTGAAAGATCAGGGTAATACAGTACACTAGAGAAACAGATGGACTACAGTCTGGACTGTACAACCTACAGAGTGTCCCTGTACGGTCAGTGGAGCTGATGGAGGGGACGGTTGGGTTTGGAGTACAGGCAGTGAATGTAATAAAGGCCGGATGACGTTTGTCTGAACATGTAGGAAACAAACACAGACAGATTGAGAGCTGGGGCAGCAGCTGCGTGCACTGGAAATTGGAGCGCATCGGTTCTCAAGGACGCTAATGTCAGGCCTGGCTCCAGTAACGGAAAACACGGAGACCGGAAGGAGATAAAACAATTCCATACACCCACCTGTTGAAACACTAACTGGCCAACTCAATGCCTCACATCGCTTATAGTAAACGCCGCGCCCCAACACCTGCCACGCGCCGCAACGAGGCTTCTCAAAATAAACACACACACCCCCAACAACAACCACCACAACTCTCCGAGAGCAAGGAAGGAACCCGGAGACAGCCCGCACACGCCCCCCTTTCAGCCCCTCCTGACCCCACCAGGGGACGGGACACAGCGGCCTTTGTTGGTACAGACGTGAAGATGAACCAGAGAGAGAGTGGGGGGGTGAGCTGTTGGGCCTGAATGGCATAAAGAGACGAAGAGGGAGAGATGGAAAGAGCGAACATGCTAATTGCTGTTGGCATTCTGGATCCTCCCTTCCGCATTCCATTCATAGAACTCACCCTCACATCACGACACACACACCTCGTCACTACACCTGAGGGGGGAGGGGCTGCAAGGCGGCAGGGGTGGGGGGCTGCTTAGGTGGGAATCCTAATAGGTCCAGGAACTTACAGCACATCTCGAGCTGAGCCAATGGAACCGCGCGTCGGTGTATGTGGGAAACAATGGCGAGTCGCCACTGCAAAGGAAGAGGATGAGAGAGAGGAGAGAAAGTTTTTTTGGGAAGAGAGAGAGAGAGAGAAGCATGAGAGAGAAGAGAGAGAGCAGGCAGAGAGAGAGAGAGCAGGGAGAGGAAGAGAGTGGGGAGAGAGAGGAGAGAGGCAAAGGGGGGAGGGATAATGGGGAGAGAGAGAGAGCAGGGAAAGGAAGAGAGTGAGGGAGAGAGAGAGAGAGACAGAGACAAAGATTAAATGGGAGAGAGAGAGAGCAGGGAGAGGAAGAGAGTGAGGGAGAGAGATAGAGCAGGGAGGAGAGAGAGCGGGAGAGGAAGATAGGGGGAGTGAGGGGGAGAAAGAGAGAGAGCCTGTTATGAGAGAGAGAGAGTGAGATGGATTAGAGCGTGGAGTTGGGGAGCCTCTCTCTTACGTCACTCGGATTACATGAGGCTCCCACCCTGGCAGGACAGCGCTGGCGCCGTGAGGAGAGACACAGAGGCGCTCCTCCAGCGCTCCACATTAACTTTCAGCTGTCCTTGACTGTAAAGGTCTCTGCATCCTCCACACACTAGACCGTGATCGTGTCCCTCTGTACATACACCTCCTCCCCTGGCAGCTCCTTCATGCTCCAGTTAAAAGCAGCTGCCACCTCTGCATCAGTGTGAATGCGCCATGTTACACAACGCCGAGCCGCGCCGCATGGCGCTAGCCGTGTGCAGGGACGCAGGGACGCAGGGCCAGGGACGCAGGGACGCAGGGCGGTGGCTGATGACATGCCAAGCAGCATACATCACCAGTGACCGTTCAAAAGGATAAGATATTTCGAATAATAATAGAAATAATCCGGTCCAAACTAACCAATCACTCTACCGCACCGCTGAATGGGGGTTTCTGGTGGGTATATGGGTATATGTTGGACCTGCGTATGTGAGTTACTGAGGGTTGGAGTGATTTGCCATGTGAAAGATTTATGTATGGATTATTGGGGGTATTTGAGTGTATTCGTTATCTTTGGTGTTTAGTTTTTTGGGTATAGGGTAGCTATTATATTGGTAAATGGGAAATTTGGGGGATGGGTTATTTGAGATATGAGTTTTTGAGTGATGTTGGTATTTAGTGGTTGGGTAGTTTGGGTATTTGAGTAAATGGGTAGTTAAGTAGATGGGTATTTGGATATTTGAGTGTTGGGTGTTTAGGTATTTGGACATATGGCGTGTTTGGCTGTGAGGCTTTGTGGGAACGTTCGTATTTGTCTATGAGGATGAGCCGGGGGTTCTTAATATACACACACTGATATACATACACACACATATATATATATATATATATAAAGAAGAGAAAGAAGAGATGAGTGAGAAACCAAGAGAAAGGTGGAGAGAGAGGGAGAGAGAGGGAGAGGAATATCGTCATCACTCCCACGCTTCTTGCAGACCTTTTCTTTTTAGTGCTCGGCTCTCTTCAGCAGCCTGCTGACGTCACACGGGCTGAAAAGGTTTGCATAGCTTCAACTGACACCAAGGAGCGAGAGAGAGGGAGAGAGAGGGAGAGAGAGAGAGAGAGAGAGAGAGAGAGAGAGAGAGAGAGAGAGAGGAGAGAAGAGAGGTCAAGGAGAGGGAGGTGCAGCACGAGAGAGAGAGAGAGAGAGAGAGAGGAGGGGAGAGAGAGAGAGAAGGAGAGAGAGAGAGAGAGAGAGGAGGGGAGAGAGGGGGGGAGAGAGAGAGAGATAGGGAGAGGGAGAGAGAGAGAGGAGGGGAGAGAGAGAGAGAGAGAGAGAGAGAGAGAGAGAGAGAGAGAGAGCGAGAGAGAGAGCGAGAGAGAGAGAGAGGAGGAGAGAGAGAGAGAGGGAGAGAGAGAGGGAGAGGGTTGGAGAGAGGGAGGGAGAGAGAGAGGGAGAGAGAGAGAGGGAGAGGAGGGGAGAGAGAGAGAGGAAGAGAGAGAGAGAGAGAGAGAGAGAGGGAGAGAGAGAGGGAGAGAGGGACAGAGAGGGAGAGAGAACGTTTCCACATCTCTGACATTAAGACCTCTTAAATCAGAGCCCATATTAGCGCTGACCGTCTCCGAGCGCAGGAAGTCACGGAGGTCACTGTAATTCAATTAAATGCTAAATAAATCTCCAACGAGCTCTTTATTCCCCCGCGTGCTGCTCCGCACCGCCTCCTTCTCCCTACACCCCACGCATATTCCAACAGAACAACTCCGGAACCAACAGGGGAGACAAACGAAAGAGCGGTGAGGGAGAACAGGGCGGATGCTGCCGGGATCTAAACCACACAGGGACTGTAGTAGAGCTGCAGCGCTGATCTACAGAGGGAACAGGGGGCACGGTCTGAGGACTCACCCGTCACCGTGCTCTCCTCAGGTGGGAGAGTGCATGTGCAGCGTATACCAGGAGCAGAGTACAGCCCATGACCCCTACGGTAAGAGGGTCCGGGGGGTGTGTTTCGCAGAAGCGGAGAATATAAAGCTATCAAACGTTTCTATGGGGTGGTCTCAATGTGCCCCACCCTGCAGGGCACGAGGGTCACGGAATATTGCAAGTCACCAGATCTCCTTCCAGTTGAACACCTATGGGAGACTTCAGAGTCATGCACCAGCCCACACACTCCACCACCATCAACACAACACCAACTGAGGGGACATCCTTTAGAGAAGAGTCTTCCAGCCCTCCAGTTCAGTTCCAGACACTAACCTCAGCAAAGCAACACTCAACACTCTTGGTGACACTCGCCCCCTACACTTCCTGTAGCGTATTACAGTCTGTCAGAATGAGCGTGTGGGTCGTATCGCCCCCTACGCTTCCTGTAGCGTATTACAGTCTGTCAGAATGAGCGTGTGCGTCGTATCGCCCCCTACGCTTCCTGTAGCGTTATTACAGTCTCGTGCAGAATGAGCGTGTGCGTCGTATCGCCCCTACGCTTCCTGTAGCGTATTACAGTCCGGTCAGAATGAGCGTACCAAGCGGGTCGTAATCGCCCGCCTACAATTCGTGTAGGATATTACAGTCTGTCAGAGAATGAGGGTGTGGAGTTGTACTCGCACCCCTACACGTTCTGTAGCGTAATTACGCAGTCTGATCAGAAATGACCTAATGGCGTCATTAGGGTGCCCCCTACACTTCCTGTAGTGTATTCAAGTCTGTCAGAATGAGCGTCGTGCGTCGTTATAGCCCCCTGACGTGTCCTGTTAGCGTGTTACAGTCTGCCAAGATATGAGGGCGTGCGGGTCGTATCGCCCCTACGACTTGCCTGTAGCGTATTTACAGTCTGTGTCACAGAATGACCCTATGGGTCATATCGCCCCCTACATTCCTGTAGTGTATTACAAGTGTGTCAGACTGAGCGTGTGGGTCGATATCGCCCCCTACGATTCCCTGTAGCGTGTGTACAGTTCCTGCCAGAATGAGCTCGTTTTGCAGGGTCGTATCGCCACCTGATCACTTCCTGTGCGTATGTTACTAGTGCTGTCAGATATGATGCGTGTGTGTTAACGTAATCGCACCCACTACACTCCTTCCTGTAGCGTAGTACAGTTACAGTCTGCAGACAGAATGAGACGTGCACCGGGTCGATATCGGCCCGCCCTACACTTCCTGTACACTCTTGATGACGCAGTGCTTGTGCGACAGCAGCGCATGTGATTTCGAATACGGTAATGAATGAAGATTTCTAAATTATGTATTGAGTTTATGTCGTACTGACTGTGGCATGTGCAGATGTGATGTATACAGCGGTGTACAAAACTAGCTCCGTGTGATGTAGCCTGCAGTCCTGTAGATGTTGTCCGAGTCTATCTAGACAAGGATTAAGGTCATTGTAGTGGGGTAAAAGAGCAGAGAAGGGGGAAAACCGTTACACTGTCCAGGAATGATTTCTCAGCTGCACGGAGTATACGACGGCTTCCCAGCCAATGCTACGGTACCGACCTACGAGCCGAGTGGCTCCGCAGCTTCCCAGCGTGAACTCCCGTTTAACAGAGCTGCGCTCACGTGCTCGCAGTAGATGGACGACGACAGACTTGACATTCCCTTGTCTACAGTAGAGGTGCGTGGATAAATTCTGCCAGCAGAAAAACTCTCCTGACTGCAGCGGAATAAACCGGAGGAGCCATGGGAGTCCCCGTGCCCCCCCCCCCCCCCCGAGCCCCAGTACAGCCTCCCACCGCCTTCTCTCACCTTAAATAAACCCTCTACACAGAGAGGGCTCTGGCTCGGTTGTCCTACTGATGGAGATTTCCTGCTGCGCGGATGTAGAGTGGAATGAGGCCTTTTCTGATCTATGTGTGCACACACAGTGAGAGTATGCACATGGATTACTTTACTTCACTGGGCAGGCAGATCTCTCTCTTTCCCTCCCTCTCCCCCTCTCTCTCCCTCCCTCTCTCTCTCTCTCTCTGTCTCTCTCTACCTCTCTCTCTCTCCCTCTCTCTCTCTCTCTCTCCCTCTCTCTCCCTCTCTCCCTCTCTCTCTCCCTCTCTCCCTCTCTCTCTCTCTCTCTCCCTCTCTCTCTCTCTCTCTGTCCCTCTCTCTCTCTCTCTCTCTGAACTGTTTAAATCAAGTCTATTAGCCCATTAGCTCTGCTCTCTGCACAGACTGAGACAGGCCTGCTATGCCTCGCCTCCATCTGGGCCTGTGCCCTCCTTGGCATACCACCCTAGTGCCCACACCCGGGCCAGCCTGCTGCCCACTGAGCCTCCACACACACACACACACACACACACACACACACACACACACACTACTCCATCTGCAGGATCAGCCTGGTGGTCTCACCCTCAGTCAACCATTTTTCAATGTCTCTCTTTCTTCTGCAGAAGTTCAGTCTGTACAGCAACATCGCCCCCTACACTTCCTACAGTGTATGACAGTCTGTCAGAATGACTGTGTGGGTCATATCACCCCCTACACTTCCTACAGTGTATGACAGTCTGTCAGAATGACAACCGTCGTGGGTCTGTATCGCGCGCCCCTACAGCTTCCTACAGTGCTGAGTGGGACCAGTCTGGTCATGAATGACCACGCTGTGAGAGTCCATATCACCCCTTACACTTCCTGTAGTGTTATAGCAAGTCTGTCAGAATGACTGTTGTGAGGTCATATCACCCCCTACACTTCCTGTAGTGTATTTACATTCTGTCCAGAAAATGGACAGTGTGGGGTCGTATCGCCCCCCTACGCTTCCTGTAGTGTATTACAGTTCTGGTCGAGAATGACCGTGTGAGTCGTATCACCCCCTAAACTTCCTATAGTAGTTACTTACAGATCTGGTGCAGAATGAACCGTGTTAGTGGGCGTCCGTAGTAGCCCCCTACGGCTTCACTGTAGGTATTACACAGTCCTGTCAGAATTGAACCGTACGTGGGTCGTATCGCCCCCTACGCTTCCTGTAGTGTATTACAGTCTGTCAGAATGACCGTGTGGGTCATATCGCCCCCTACACTTCCTATAGTGTATGACAGTCTTTCAGAATGACCGTGTGATTGCTAAAGGCCTGTCACCAGGTCACCAGGCCAGAACAGAAAGTGAGAGATTCAGCCCACCCAACTCACCCCAACCCACCCACAGGACCCTCTGTTAGCCCCTACCTCTCTGTACCCTGTGAACAGTACTGCTGGGCTGGTTGGAGGTCCGGCGCTCGTTCGTGTTTCCCTGCACCACATTTGCCAAACAAATGTCTTTTCCTCCGTATGGAAAGCAGCGCTCTGCTTACAGCACCGACCCTCCTGCTCCAGAATGAGCTCATGGTGTAGCACTGAAAACCGACACCCTGCCAAGTACAATCGTCCCAACTGTGTGTGATATTTCTCACTGTGTGAGTATATTACATCCTCCTGAACA
>JAMWET010001355.1:0-5000 GCA_024036415.1 Prochilodus magdalenae | reverse complement strand
CTTATCCCACGCATTCCCAGCCGGCACCGGCAACCGGGCTTTCTCATTTACACTCTACGGCCAGAAGTACAGGGACACCTGACCGTCACACTTCTGTGAGCTTGGTGGATATTCCAAACAAGCCATATCCCAGCTCATCCCGAAGGTGTTCAGATGCGGAAAGGGCCATCAGAGTTCCTCCAGAGTTTCCTCCATCAGACCGTCAGATAGTGAAGAATGATCATCACTCCCGGAGAAACCCGGGTTCCCTGCTCCAGCAGTCCAGTGAGTGGGCTTTAGCAACCACACTGCTCCAGCCGTTTTTTTCCGCTCCAGACACTGCACACAGTGATCTTAGGCCTGTGTGCAGCTGCTCAGCCATGGAGACCCCGTTCATGAAGGTCCTGATCCACAGTTCAAGAGGCAGGAACCCTGTACGTCTGTGTGTCTGTGTTAGCACAGTGGCTATGCTAGCCGTCCAAATATGAGCCCCCTGTGACTGAACCGTACCTAGTAGTGTGTAAGCCCTCCACCAGCACCAATAACAGCTGGGACTGGATCGGGCATGTACTGGACAAGGTTCTGGATGTAGCCACATCAGTGTTCAGTGTTCAGTGTTCAGAGAACTGGTCAGGTGGTCCAGATGTGGTGGAGGCCTTCCCTGGCACAGTTCCGAGGAGAATTCCCTGTAGACTGGGATTGTATCCACTGCTGGTAGACCCGTATGACCGTATACGTTCCACCCACACACCTGCAGATTCAGCTACTTCCTTCACACTATGGTCTTTGGCCACGCCCACATGCAGTCCCTCCTTTTAGCCAATCATTAACATCCGCTCTGGAGCCATTTTCCACACATGGAACGAGACATTCCCTGCACTGTAGCACCTCCTCCCAATCTATGGATCCCGTCACTCACACCCCACAGGGGTTTATAGCCCCGTCATCCTCGTGCAGCGCCACCTGCAGGAGCCTGAAGGTACTACCACCTTAAACTCACAGGGGGGCTCATGTTTTGTCTGGTGAGCTGATGACACAATAAATATCATAGTCGGGTTTTGAGCCGGACTGCTCCTGAACTGAAGCCGAACTAGAAGGATCCTGAGTCATCTGCTCACATACTTACAGTTATGTAGATTACAGATTCATTTATGAGCAGCGGACCCGAACCACCCTGCCAAGTACGATATCTCACATCGTGCGGTAATGAATAATTCAGTTCACTCGGTAAAGCACTCACGTTTTAGTAACAGGCGACCGCCAACGCGCGCGAGGTTCCCGAACTCTTCTTCAGTACTGTATTTATATATCTTTATCATTACACCCTGCTCTCCATGCTCTCCCTGCTCTCCTGCTCTCCCCAGCCAGTTCACCATCCCCTGATTCACACATGCTCCCTCTGCTCGGCCCGAGCGATGCGGCAGTGGGAGTGCTACAAACGCGCTAACACGCTGGCCTTTCGTACATACAGCATGGTGCTGTGGACAGGTGTCCAGACATTCCTTTCCCAGGTGGCGCATGGTCAAATCAGTCACTCTGATCAATCACTGGAATTTAGAAAAGAGCAGAGATCACATCATGAAACTGATTCAAATACTGGTTTAAGTTTTCACTCTGTTTCCTGTGGCCTCCTCCCATTTTTCCGCAGCCTTGGTGAAAGTGCTGACCTGTTGATGAGCTGTTCTGCATCACTCCTGCCATAAAGCCTCAGTGTAGTGCCCTTAACGGGACCTGCTGGTGTTCAGCGTTGATCACTGTGTGTTGGGGTTCCACTAGAACAGACGTACCAGCTTCAGTTCTCCTAAAACACCGTATGTCCCCCGTCCTGTACGTCTGTGTTCACCCTCTGCCTGAATACTCTGTTAGAGCCCCTGTGTCTTTAAGCCCTGCCTGCTCTGATTGGTCAGCTCACCCACTCTGTTCTGACCGTTCAGCGCAGCTGCTACAAGCTCCGCCCCCACACTCTTGTCGCTTCTCCTACAGTGGTGTCGGTTTGATCCCGAGTCCGATCCTGAGAGTTGGGTAGAGGAAGCAGGCTGCTTTCAGAGTGGTCAGTTTTTACTGGGTTAGCTCACTGTGTGCTGTGTGAGGGCGGGGCGAGCTTGAGGGTAGGCGGGCAGTAAAGACTTCGGTACAAGATGATGTCACCTCGTAACAGAGAACAGGGCTGGAATTCCCATGAGCTGTTTCAGGCAGGTGGAAAAAGTTTCAACAACTGAATTAATAAATGAACAGACAACCGCCCAAAATTAGGTGTGTAAAGTGCATGTAGTGATTATCATCTTCTAATAAATCATTAATTATAGTAATTGAAGATGCGCCAAATCTCTGATTATTCGAATAAATATGAAAATATTTCAAAAGATCCATATTACCAGATTAAATTTCACTACTTAATGAACTTGGACATTATGAAAAATTTAATAATAAGCAAAGACACAAACTCTTGTGCTTTAAAAAATTGAGATTTAAAAATTGTGATTTGAAAATTGTGCTCAAATTGCAATTTCAATATTTTAAAACAATGAATCTTTCAATGCTAACCGTATTTTAATATTTTTCTCTGCAATTATTCTACAATTCTACAATTATTATCATTTAACAACAGCTAAAAACAAACATAACCTTCATCTGAACAGGCTGGACCGCATTCATTTACACTTGTTATTCAGCGTCTTCAAATAAAATAAAATCCTACTGTAATTATAACTAATGAATGAAATTTGGCTGAATGATTTTTAATTTCGAAATTGGAATTTGAGCAGAATTTTCCATCATAGTCTAATAGTCTGATATTAATAATGTTATGTAAGAAGTGAAGTTTGACCTAACCGTATGGTGCATGGGAATTTGACTAATCAGATGAACCAAGACACCCGTGTGCACCGACATCACAACCACGAATCACTGGCTGGCTGGCGCGCTGTGTTAAACATCCGAGCGTCTAGCTGGTCTGCTTACCCTCCCCAGAAAACCTTCACATTACAGAAGCTTAAACTTCTCAGTTTTACACTCGCAGTGAAACTCTCCTGAGGAACCAATTCAGTGTTCCTCCATCAGTGGTTCACCTTACTACCCCCTAATAACACCAACACATAAATAACCATCAACACTAACCACTGTTACACCAACACCGGCAGCACCGGGAGTGACTGCAGCACATCCTCACTAGCCTGGTCAGTACCGTCCCAGTGGGTCCGGAGGACCTCGGACACAGGAGTGAGGTATACGCTGATCAAGCGTCACCACCATCATCATCACCACCATCATGGTTCTCTCCCACTCTGCGCCCACACGCTCGTAAACAGAACACCACGTCACTCTGCAGTGCGGCGCTTCTCTCCCCAGGAGGAGCAGAGAGACGCTGACTGGCTGATACAGCTCACAGCACCACCATCACTGCTGACGCCACCACAGAGCCGAGAGAGCGCTCGGCAGGGACTCCGAGTTATTCACCACCCTCACTGGCCACTTTATCAGAAACACCGGCCTTACAGCCCAACTCACCTAGCTTATACCCAGGAAGCACAGAGTAGGTGTTTCTAATAAAGTGGCCAGTTAGTGAAAGCACAAGGGGGTGTTTCTAATAAAGTGGCCAGTTAGTGGAAGCACAAGTCGGGTGTTTCTAATAAAGTGGCCAGTTTGTGAAAGCACAAGGGGGTGTTTCTAATAAAGTGGCCAGTTAGTGGAAGCACAGGGTGGGTGTTTCTAATAAAGTGGCCAGTTAGTGGAATTGTCATCAAGGGTGTGTTCTCCAATTTAAAGTGGCCAGTTAGAGGAGCACAGGGTGGGTGTGTTTTTCTAACATAAAGTGGCCAGTTTATGTGGAAGCACAAGGGGGTGTTTTCTAATAAAGTGGCCAGTTAGGGCAGGCACAGGGTGGGTGTTTCTAATAAAGTGGCCAGTTAGGTGGAAAGCACAAGGCGTGTGTTTTCTAATAAATTGGACCGTTAGTGGCAAAGTCATCAGGGGTGGTGTTTCTAATAAAGTGGCAAGTGGCCAGTTTTGTGGAAGCACAGGGTAGGTGTTTTCTAATAAAGTGGCCAGTTTAGTGAAGCACAAGGTTGGGGTGTTTCTAATAAAGGTGGCAGCATTTTTAGTGGAAGCACCAGGGTGGGTGTTTCTAATAAAGTGGCCAGTTAGAGGAAGCACAGGGTGGGTGTTTCTAATAAAGTGGCCAGTTAGCGGAAGCACAAGGTGGGTGTTTCTAATAAAGTGGCCAGCTAGTGGAAGCACAAGTGGGGTGTTTCTAATAAAGTGGCCAGTTAGTGGAAGCACAGGGTGGGTGTTTCTAATAAAGTGGCCAGTTAGTGGAAGCACAAGGTGGGTGTTTCTAATAAAGTGGCCAGTCAGTGGAAGCAGAAGCCAAGTGTTTCCCAGTCAGTGTACGTTACTGTTTGCAACACCACGCTGTGTGAGTGATACTCGGGTGTAGTTCTGGGTGTAGGTGGGGAAACTAGCTTGCTGATCATTAAACTGATGTTAATTATGCGTTTAGGGAGAAGCAGAGAGGAAGCACCTTCTGAGCTTTGGTCTAAATCCCACCATCATCAGATCAGGTAAATGTCTTCTCCGCTACAGAGCGGTAAACACGTCTCCCCCCGCGGCGTCTGAGGGAGGTTAGAGCAGTCTAAGCTGGAGACGCTGTTATATAACCCACCAGCTGCCTGCTCGAATGTTTGGTGCCGCCAGATCATGGTGGAAAAACCTGCTCAGTCAGAACGCAGCGTCACGGCTGATCTGTAAACGAGGCCGCGGCTTCACCTGGCTCATCCCCACACACTGCCTGACCTCAACAGGAAGAGGCGCTCCGTCTGGCCTTACAGACGGTGGAGTGGGTGTCTGAGGACTGGAGAGTCGAACAGGTGCAGAACTGAACTAGAGGAGATGGCCAAGCGCGGATTTAGCACGGCAAGCAGCGGCCAGGCTCCCCAGCTAAAGAACAGTTCGGCACAAATCAGACTCGTTCTGCTCCCCCTCTTACTCCTGTGGTCAACACCCAACACACGTTTGGTTTCTGA
>JAMWET010001354.1:130000-296540 GCA_024036415.1 Prochilodus magdalenae | reverse complement strand
CTGCTGGTATGCCATGCTGGTGTTACTGAATGACTATGGCATGTCCTCGATCTAAGCCAGAATGAACCACAGTGTCCTATCCAGTTCTGGAGCCCCTCAGGCCCTGCATTGCCTGTTGATTTCCCTGCTTGAATCCACTAATTCAGTTCGTACTTGGTTTACCAGCACCGTCGTATTACAGGGGGAACCAGAGGGGTCCTTGGGCTAGCCGAAAGAACATGAGCTCCCATGAAAACAAAGCTCTGGGCTCTGTTTAATGTGGCTTTCTGTTTATGAGCAGTCCAACACGACACAAAATACAATTATGACACTGTGCCTCAGGCACCAATCGGCCAGTTTTAAAACCATGGTAACCAGGTTTAAGTGTTTTGTGTCAAAAGCAGTGAAACTTGGAGCAGGATTGGACACAAGCAGAGAACCAGCATGACCTTTCTCCCATTAGCTGGTTCAACCCTCACTGTGCCTTTCCCTTGGAACGCCCACAGCCCGGACCTGGGCCTCTCCACACAAGAAAACTGCCCCAGTCTGTCAATCTCCACTTTTTTGACGGGTGGGAGAGGGCTTGGCTTTGACACATCCCATGGGGGTGTCCAGTCCTTCTGCTGCTCATGTTCTTTTTTTTCCACTTGGCCGACCTTTGACCTCTCAAGTGGGTGAAGGTGCCTAATCCTTATCTCCCTCACTTTTGACTCTTCCTCGCTCTGCCTTCTTCAAACTGCCTGCCAAAGTTGTCATGAAGTGATTCAATGAGAGGGGTGAATCCATAGGCTGTTTTATTGGCATATGTGTGTTATTATTGGAATGCTTCCTGCTGTCTGGAGGTGCTACTCCTCTACGCCCTTGCTCGCTCGCCCTTTCAGTCACGTTCATTTTAACTCGCACCATCTCTTCCCTCCTTTCCCATCCTTTATCTGATTGTGAGATAACGAGTCGGAAAAGACGTATGGACCGGGTCTGCTGTGTTTTTTAAAGATGTGGTCTTAAAAGGGCATGCTCTCTCTCTCGCTGCTCGCCCTCTATCCTTTCTCCTCGCTCTTCTCTTTTGCTCTCTCTGTGCTCGTCTCTCCTCTGTCCTATCAGGACCCAATCATATTTATATGCTGTCGCCTGTCCCCTAACTTCATCCCTTCTGGTCTTCCTCTCTCTCTCTCTCTCTCTCTCTCTCTCTATCTTACTCTCTCTCTTTTTCTCTCCCTTGCGTTTCTCGCTCTCGTCGGTCCCTGGGTGGGGGGGGCATCTCTCTCGCGTCTCTCGTCTCTCCCCATCCTCCCACAGGGCCCTTGCTGATGCGCACTTCCTGGGCCATTAATAAAAATTTTATACATAGTCAGTAAGTGCATTTGCAGTGGGAGCTGCTGGAGGCTCTCCAGGCCGGCAGGAAATGAGCTGCTGGGCCGGCGGCCAGGGCGGCTATTCTCGAGGGGCCGCGGGCGCCGGACCAATCAGGCTACAGCAGCGCTCATGGTTATGGAACACGGGTACTATCCGGCCCCAAACTATCAGCACGCAATTTACAGCAGAGTGTGAAGGCCTTAGAGGAGAAGCTGTGATACGTCTGTATGTGGGATGTGTAGTTTTGATACAGGTGGACCCAGGATTTGTTTGTGTAGAGGTCGGCCCGACAATGGTGGGGGGTCATGTGTCTTTGGACAATGTGTGTGAGTGACATAGATTATTGTGATCATAATCTAAGGCTGATGATGTGCAAGTTATCGTCCATGTGTTCACAGGACCCAGGCCATTGTGGATTCCCTAGCCTCTTTCCTGAAGAGGAAAGGGGCAAAGAACCCATTAACCCCTTAAGCTCTGCATAAGTCATAATTATGTGGTAAAGATGAGACAAAATCAGTCAGAGTAGGTTTTGATTTGAAATGCTAGTGAAACTGCTTAAGAACCAGACATACGATGGAGCACTTCTTAAATGCTGCCGTCACAAAAATGATTACATGAATTGGTTAGTTACCTAGATTCTGGCTGAGACCTTCTTCATTTTTCTCTTGCCTGTACACGCCAATTTTTTGCCCCTCATCCTGCAGTTTTTAAGATATCGACAGCAATTCCAGTCCAGATCGCAAAGGCTTTATGCAATCTGCATTGTTTTTTTTTTTTTTTAAAGTTTTAACACGTAAAAAAAAGCTTCATTAAATCCTTTTTTTTTTTTCCGTTAGAATGAATGGGGTGAAACAGGGTCACCCTCAGCTACTGCACTTCCAGCTCCACCAGGACCAGACACTGTTTTCACACTACCCCCCATCATTAAAGAAAATAGCTGCACAAATAGTGGAGCTGAGTAAGAATCACCACAGGCATGAACTTGGTGGTATAGGGTTTGACTTGGTGAGACAGTGCGACTCATTCAGGTTTTCACACTTGGCTGGTGTAATGTGAAGCAAGTACAGGCCTCATCATCCGCTGTATCCTGACTGACCCAACAGTCTCGACTGTGGAACATTCAGTGAGCAGTGATGCCCTCCATTGACATCATCAATCCTGTCAATGCCAGCACCATTGGCAGATGCTTCATGACACAGACTACAATACATGCAGACGCGTTATGATACGACTGGCCTTTACACAACGTCAACAGCCGCCAAAGTGACTGAAATGGTGTTGTGCCTAGACTCTCATGGAGTGACCTCAGAATGGCAGATGCAGCGGATGGGGTCATCTTCAGTTACGAAGTTCCCTACTTTTTTGTGTCTTGGTGGAGAGACGTACCAATATATCTGTGTGTAGAGACACCATGGTCTGCCTCTACCTCTACAACTCCATGCCCAGACGTCTGGCATGATGCGTTAGTAAACATGGCAGCCCAACGCCATACTGAGAGACACTACTTCTGTATGTGTAGCACAATAACTATTGCCCATGTCAGTTTAAATGTATCGTCGTTTATTGTCCCTGGTAACCTTTACCATCCTTCCCGATAGCACTGCAATCCCACACTTACCTCTGGGTGCAGCTACTCTTTTGACGATGAGTATATATTGTCTCAGGGCCGAATCTCAAACACAAATTTAATGTTGATCTGACCAGCACCCACCTGTTTGTCTGTTTTCCTCCATCCCCTTTCTTCCCATAGAGCCACATTTATTTTTAACCCCACCCAAATCCTGTTGTTTCCTTCAACCCACAGCCACCAAACTGCATGTATTCACTCAGGGCAGATCCCCAAGCTTTATTCCACAGACACATTGACTTGCATGTGTTGTTTATTCATCCTTCGTTCCTCCCATGGACTCCCAGTTGTTTTTAGCAACACCTTAGTAACTAGCTGAGTATTTCCAGAGCATCACTGTGACTATCTTTTCTTTAGGACATGCACTTGTCTGGCTTGAAATCACCATCTTCATTTTACGTTGTGATGAATAGGCCAGTGTAATTGGAACAAATCATTTCCTCTTTGGGAGTTTTCCTTCTCCTATAGTGTTACTGTTCCAATAGGTATGACATAAAACCTCGGGAGGCATGCATATACTCACTGGTGGTTATATTTGTGTTGTAGACTTTGTGACCCCTGGCTTCCCCAGAGACCACCGCTGTAAAGAAATCAGGGCCAATTAGATTCTTTGTAAACCACTCTAAATGACACATGGTTTACGTCCTAATGATTTATTTATTTGTAAAGTGCCGAACTTGGGAATCGAATCCGCCCAGGAGGTCGTATGCGTGGCCTCAAACCTCAGTTCATCACTCTCATATGTTACCTATCAGTAAAGGTTTTAAAGTTTTAAGGCACTGAATCCAATAATATACAACTGTTTATTTGCGTATGTAAGCGCAGCTGTCTGTTTAAGGTTGCAGTAACTTTAGGCTCCTGCAGATGGTGCTGCACAAGAAGGATGGGGCTATAAATACCTGCGGGGTGTGAGTGGCAGGATTCATAGATTGAGAAGAGGTGGTACAGTGCAGTAAAAGTCTCGTTCCATGTGTGGAAAATGAGACCAAAGCATATAAATATAAAATATAAAATATAAATATAAATACAGTTTGCTTTGTTACCCGCTGTTTTGACGCTGACTCCAGGCTGTGTGAGGATGAATGTATTGGGTGGGCGGGGGAGGCGAGGGGCGAGGAGGTAGTTGAGGAAGAGAGAAAAGCGAGTGAGGCCCTAAAAGAGGAGGCGGAGCTGGGGTGGGGAGGTGGGGGGGTGGGGGGTTAACGTTAATTCTGATCAGATGCAGATGGTGGTGTTTATGTAGCTCAGTGGTACAGAGGGAGAGGATGAGGGAGAGTCTGACTGCTTGTTTGGAGGAATAAGTGAGCCTGAGGGTGTGCGTGGTGGTGGGAGGGGACGGGGGTGGTTGGGGGGCAGTTATGTCCAGTTCCTTCTAAGAATCATGGAGAATGAGGGGCTGGGGCGCAGACCAGAGACAGAGCCGTGAGAGAAGTGTTTTGTAACTTGATAGTATTTTCTCTCTCTCTCTCTCTCTCTCTCTCTCTCTCTCTCTCTCTCTTGCTCTCTCTCTCTTTCTTCTTATACGCACACATTCCATCACAAAGTCCATTTACCATAACATGATATTAACATTTACCATTCTTATTCATTATGTGATTTCCACCTGACTAATATTATGTTTCTTCCTTTCTTCTTTCTTTCTTTCTTCTTTCCTCGATGTTGTGAAACTGCTTTCCATTACACACGCTCACACACATGTTCCGTCAAAACATCAAAATAGTGTTTTCTGATTTCCTACATTAATTTTTCTGCCGGGCCTCCAGACATGGCTGCTGTGAACAGAAAAGACATTACATGATGCCAAAGTACATGAGAGAAATAACAGAAAGAAAGTAAAATTAGAATTACAGAGAAACTTCTGATCTATTAAAGTACCAATTGGTCGCCCTGTGCAAGATGTGGAGGCTCTGAGTCTTTGATCTTCCAATCAGGCCCAGGCTTTAGGCCTACCCAAAAAGGGCGTCTCTCCCAGCCTTCTCTGCCCTAAAACTCTCCCCACCACCATACCAATCACCACCCACTCTGTCTGTTCCAGGGCTTCTGTTCCAGGGCTTCTGTTGATGTCATGCTTGATCATTCTGATTATCCTTACTATACACCTATAACATATATGACTTTATTCAGAGGAGTCACAAGAGTCTTACTGTAATACATAAGTAAGTATTAAGTACTACATTAGTCATTAGAAATGAGCAGCAGTTCACTCATTCCTTGGGAAAACTGGGCAGGTTTTCAGATTTATGCCTTCAAATATGAAATAGAATATTGTATTTTCAATAATCAGGGCCCCCACAGGACCACCACAGAGCAGGTTTGCTGCCCACAGTACCATGCCCACAGGATGCTGCTCACAGGACGCTGTTAGCTGGATAGTTTTGGGTGGTAGATGATTCTCAGTTCAGCAGTGACACTTAGGCGTCTAGCAACACTGCTGTGTCTGATCCACTCACGCCAGCATGACACACACTAGCACACCACCACATCGGTGTCACGGCAGTGCTGAGAATGATCCACCACCCACATAATACCTGCTCTGTGGTGGTCCTGTGGGGGTCCAGACCACTGAAGAAAAGGGTAATAAAGTATGCAGATCAATTGATGGACCGCAGTCTGTAATTGTAGAATGATAGTGGTTATAAAATTCAACTACTATAACAACCAAAATGTTCATGTCATTGCTGTCAACTTAGTGCTGACATACTGTTATAGGTGTTCAAAAGTATTGCACAAACCATGTAGTTGAGTTGAGGTAGAGTCTCCAAAAAAAACATTCTTCCAGTTCCTCCCTTTAGTCCTCCAGTGGAGTAGAGGTACTAAAGTATTTACCTTCAAAGGTACTTAAGTATGGAGAGTAACAGTAGCATGGTTTATTATGGTTCTAATGTTCTATTATCATTTCTGGGACAAGACTCTTAATCAGCTCACTGTAGGTGAAGAGACTCTAGTGTCTCTCAGTCCATCTATCTTTAACAGAAGGTCATTAAATAACCTGACACTGACGTCTAATCAAATGGTCATTAGCACAGAACAGTGAAAGATAACAGTTTACATTAGCTAGAACCAAGCTCTGTCCAACAGGTCAAAACAAGCTCAAAACAAAGTGACCGCTGTCCCCTGGTTGGTGGATTCACTTCATGCTTCCCAGTCTGGACATGCTATGTTTATGTTCACACATAAGCCAAAAGGAAGACTTGGCCTTGATGTGGTGGAGTAGACTGTAAGATTTTAGACTATATATCGTAGTGGAGACTACTACGGCACGACCAGAGATTGTTCTCCATTTTATCTTGTTTTTGACTTTTATGACATTTATACTGAGTTTTGACATTTATACCAACTGAAAACTTTAATTGTCATAGTTCAAACCTGCCTTTACATCACTTTCAATATGACAAACTTGTGTTATTCTCTGTCGTTTTACCTTCCTCGTCTCACACATGCTGAAACTGAAACCGTTCTGCCCACACACACACACACACATGCACACACACACATATGCACAGGGTACACAGCGCCGGCAGAAATGAATGACTTTGTCAGCTGTGTGCCGGTCATTAACCAGGCCATTTAACATTGATCCTGTCATGGCCCAGTACGGCCCCTCCCTCCGCTCTGCCAGTAGGATCAGGAGCTGTGGGCTGGAGCAGCAGGGCACAGAGCCGTGGGGAAGGCACAACCAGTCAATACACATATACATGGTGTATATTTTTCAGTTTTTTACATCTTCTGTTTAAAACCCTCTGAGATACACATAATATAGCGGGATGCCTTGAAGCTTTTAAAATAATAGCTGCACCCAGAAGGAATTAACTGACTGAAATGAAACTTGGTGGCTAGGTTTGACATTGTGAGAAATAGGAATGATTCAAATTTCACGCTCAGCTGTGCATGTGACGTATACAAGGATGGGCCTTATCTCTGTACCCACCAGTCATAATTGCAGATTCAGTGAGCAGTGATGGCCTCCATGAGCCAGACAGCTGCACAACGCAGGACTACATGCACACAGACCGTTACAACAACTACCCTGCTGTTGTGCCACACTTTCATGGAGTGACTCATAATGCCAGTTGGTCATCTTCAGTAACGAATCTCGCTTTTGTCTGTGTGGATACCAATGAATCTGTGTGTGGAGGCACCGTGGTCAGCACCAAGACAGTTTGTTGCCACCCATCACACGTCCAGAAGGGCTGGTGTCACTCCACCTCCACCCCTGCTGCAAAATCTGCAAGAACTGTGTGAGCATATTCAAGCTTGGGTTGGATTATCACAGGACACCATTAGGAAGCTCTACAACTCCATGCCGAGACGTTTAGCATGTTAGCCGTGTTAGCAAACATGTTGGTCCAGTTCCATACTGAGAGACACTACTTCTGTATGTGTAGCTTAATACATATTGCCCATATCAGTGTAAACTTATCATCATGTATTGTTCCTGGTAAGCTTTATCTTCCTTCCCAATAGCACTGCCATCCCACACCTCCTTCTGGGTCCATCTATTCTTCTGAAGATGAGTGTGAATGTAATAAATAAATTGTACACAGTGTGTATTAAAATGTTTAGACACCAAAAGCTTGGAGAGCTTTTTCAACATTTTTAGGCCCGGGGTTTTAGGCCCTGGGTGCAGTAGTGTTGGGGTGAGATGACAGTGCTACCCACTGCGCCAAGTTATGTGAGCCAAGCACCGTTCATGTATTAATAAACCTGGTTTAGTTTTGAAACAGCAATATGGCTTTTAGTTTGGTTTAGTTTAGTTTATATGTCACACCACATTCAAAGACACAGGCGACTGGTAATGTTTGAGTGGAAAGAACTGCCTGGAGGCGTAACCAAGATGGACACTGAGTAGACTAGAGGCCCTAAGGACATCTGTTTAGTCAGTTCCTACATTATTAGAAATGTTTATGCTTTAGCATTCAGCCCACAATTGCTGTATGAGTGCATCCCTATCACCATGTAAAGCATTTTGGTAATCGCAAACGTATTAAATTAAGTATTAAATATAAATTGTTTATGTAAATGTATAGTATGTATTACTATGAATATCCATTTATCGAGAGATTTCTTTTTCCTTTTCTTTTTATTTATATAATTCACTTACATTTATAATTTTGATTTCCATTTCCATGTGAAAATGTAATGATTAATGAATTATTAGAAACGGCCCAATATCTCTTTATATAAACTTACACTGAATTTTAATTGGCTGTTTAATAAAATACTATCCAAATGTATTAAAATTACATGAGTTCAGTTTCAAGAGCTTGCAGGGCGATGCTGATTTGCCTAATCAGTAATGGTGGGCCATGAAAAAGTCAGTATCTAATTTGATAAGGATATAAGATACAAGTAATTGCTTAACATATCTGCACTTCATCAGCCATTATATTTATATATCATGTAATTTGTCATCACTAATTCATCATTCATCTTTAATTCATTATAATATGTCCCCACAGGTAAAGTCATGATGTATATATCCATTTCCAAAGCATAAATAAATTCATATTCATTTACAGCATAAAGTAGCAGCAAACATTAATCAATGAAATTATTAAAAATGCTCCACAGAGCGTTTATTCGAACACAAATGGGAAATGTTTTTGCAGAATTAACCTTTATATCATATTCAATTCAATTCAATTCAATTCAACTTTATTGTCATTATACCAATACAGGGTTGTACAGTATAACGAAACACGGTCAGGCTCCTTCTCCAGTGCAGTGAATAATGTGTATATATATATATATATATATATATATATATATAAATAGTGTAGTGCAAAGACAATAGACAAAACAATGTGTGCATACAGACAATAGACAAAACAAAACAAAACAATGTGACAAACACAATGTGCAAACAGTACAGTATGTGTACAGTATGTGTACTGTGCAAAGGACATGTGCAAAGAGTAGCGAAGAGTGCAGTATCAGTAAGTATGTGGTTGAACATTATGGATATATAAAGTGTACAGTGCAGGTGGGGAAATAGCAGCTTAATGTAGTAACAGCCAAATGCTTGTACACATGTTCAGTATAGATAATAAATATGGATAAATAAGAACAAAATAAAACAAAACAGGATGTTCAAGTATACAGGTTGAGTTAAAGTGCGGTGCGAACAGTCCTGTTATATTATATTATAATCATAATGTTATGGCTATTATATTGAAATTGTGCAGTGCTGAACCACTGTTTTGTCAGAACTGTGCCAGGGAAGGCATCTACCAAATCTGGCCCAACTGCTCAAGCCGACAACGTGGAGATATCCACCGTTCCAGTCTGTAAAGGAGGCATAGCTGCTGTTCATACCCTTGCAAGGAACCAAACTGTCAACAGACATGGACCTTAAAATTTACATATAGAATAGACATTGATCTGTACACATAGCAAAAGCTGGAATCCTGCTTGTCAGCTTCCATCTTAAATGCTACAACTTCTAGAATGTAACTACTGCATCATTTAAGGTGGAGCAGAAAATGAGCAAAACAAGTCGGCTAATAGGCCCCAATAATACTAATTCCTATTCATTCATAATGGCTATTAATATTTAACATTTGTATGTATGAATACACTTCATTATTTCCTGATGTGTTAATTATTAGTCTTAGCGTTAACTCACTTTGATAAGAGCAGTGGTTAGGTAGTAGTACATACCTAACAACATGCTTATATGGGAATCAGTCTTGGCGTGCAATGTTACTACTTGTATGTATGTACTGTGTATGTTATAAATAGTACATCTGGTATATGGTATACTTTCAAACCGAGGCTAAACAAACTTTGACCCGTATAGACCTGCTCTAGTTAGCCTACATGTATGAATAAGTGGCAGTGTGGAACAGAAAAAACAGCCAGAAACGGAGAAAAAGAAAATCACACAGACGCTTCTTTACACACAGACCCAAAGAGACACGACTAAGTAAACACGGTGGCGACACACTGGTGGAAACGAGCGGGGAACAAAACATGGAACACATGATTTACACAAGAGAGAGGATGTATGCATCCTGATGCACACGCACACAATTTGATTGCATCATACATAGAGGGGGGAAAGGAAATTGGGTGATTTGCCTCTGGAGCTCAACCTGGAATCTGGTGCAACAACAACATGTAATAATGTATTATAAATACATACCTATAATTATACAGGACGTGATACTAGAACGGAATTATAACCTGTATAACACATGACTTTGCTTTACTCACCTAATTGGGTGGAATGGATGACATTTGTGAGTCAGATGGGAGCATACCAACTGACTAGCGTTTGAGGGCTGAATTGTGGTTAGCCGGTATTCCAGCAATGTCACACGACTGTATTAATTTCTTTTGACATGGACGTGAGCCAATGGCACGCACAATATTGTTTGCGAGTAAACATATTAAATACAGGGGTTGGACAATGAAACTGAAACACCTGGTTTTAGACCACAATCATTTATTAGTATGGTGTAGGGCCTCCTTTTGCAGCCAGTACAGCGTCAGTTCGTCTTGGGAATGACATATACTGCGTCCTGCACAGTGGTCAGAGGGAGTTTAAGCCATTCTTCTTGCAGGATAGTGGCCAGGTCACTACGTGATGCTGGTGGAGGTTCGTCCTTCTTGGTGGTATGCTGACATTACCCTGGATACCGTGGCTCTTGATACATCACAAAGACTTGCTGTCTTGGTCACAGATGCGCCAGCAAGACGTGCACCAACAATCTGTCCTCTTTTGAACTCTGGTATGTCACCCATAATGCTGTGTGCATTGCAGTATTTTGAGCAGAACTGTGCTCTTACCTGCTAACTGAACCTTCACACTCTGCTCTTACTGGTGCAATGTGCAATTAATGAAGACTGGCCACCAGGCTGGTCCAATTTAGCCATGAGACCTCCCACACTAAAATGACAGGTGTTTCAGTTTCATTGTCCAACCCCTGTAGTTCATTGTGAAATGAGGACTAATAGGCATCCCTCCAGGTACTGCAGCAGACGGATAACTGGGAGTAGGAAAACCGGATGGTTTGGCGTACAACCGAACATGAGCTGGAGAATACAGCACCACGACTTGAGCTAAAGGCCGAGTGCATTTTGGTTATGTGGTCTGTGTAATCCAAATTAAGTACATAAACTTCACAGATTATGCGGGTAAATATGGCTTAACTTAACGAAAAATCAATCGGTAATGTTCATGAAATGAATCGGATATGTGTTCTATGTGATAAAATCTGGATCTTTGAAATTAGCATATCATTGCCTTCTGTTTTCATGTACATTTATTCACATCCTACACAGCGTTCCAACTTTTTTGGAATTGGGGTTGTATATTTTGGCCATACCGTCCAGCGCTAATCCTAGGTAAGACAGATGAGAAGTTTCTCAGTTCTAGATTAGTGTGGTTTAACAACTGAGCTCCACTGTCATGCTGACAGAGCCTCGGGCTGAGTTTGCCCAGGACAGAGAAACCTGATTCACTCTCTAGCTCGCTGCTCTGTTTGGCCATCCCAGCTATTTCCCTCCACAGGAAGCCAGGAAGCACCCCTCTTCCTGCCCTATTACACACACGCGCACTCATACACACACACGTCCTGTTACCTTGGAGATATCTTCCCTGCACCGTCAATAAGAGGACATAAGCAAGGCAGCATTGCAAATACAGTGGGAGGTGCATCACACTTGATGCTATGTATTGTTCTCGTTTAACGGGCAAACAAGCTAGCACATGCGAGCACTTTCATTCCATGTTTGCTTCCATGTATCACGCCACAAAATGATTATTTCTGTCAACGGCACGGGCCGTGACTAATTCAGAGCCTTCATCCGGGGGTTAAAGGGGGATGTGTACAGAATCGCGCTGCTCAATAGTCGCTAATCTCACCACAACCGTGTTGCCATTATGATAAGGTCTCTTGGTATCTGTTGGCAACAACAGAAGTAAATAGGATAGGAACCTGGGCCGCGTTCCAATCTGACATGCACTAGAACGTCAGGCTCTGAATTATTCACTGGGGTAAGATGCAAGCCACTCTAGGACAGCTGCTAGTCGGCACATACAGTCGGCGCAAACACGAGAACGTGATATCAAATGAGCATGCTCAAGATACACCCAAAACCTGTGTGGTGTTCCAAAACGTTCCACTTCCTGATAAACACATTTTAGAGGAAATGTTCCTATCACTACGAGAGGTATATCACATTCTGTCTTCCCCATGGTTGCCAAGATCAAAATGTCAGGAATTTTGTGTACAGGGTTTTGGAGAACAAACAAACATACACCCATATAAGTTAGTCCAATACAAGTTCTTCATGGAAGAGGTCCTTGGCAGTATGGTAAAATCAGCTGATGCTGACAAAGTGATAAAATGATGGATAGGTGAACCAAAATCCTAGATTAGCAATGCTAGCTGGCTAAAATAATTGCTCATATAATGGCAAGGGGGTGCACTCCATACACATTGTCTATAGCTTCACCTCAGACACCCTGCTGAAAACAACAGCACAGACAAGCATGCATTTCATGCTGGCCTAAGCTGGTATAGTTCTGGTCTGGTTCTGTTTTAGCTGGTCACCCATCATGGGCTTGCTGGATTACCAGAATACCAGCAGCCAAAGCGCAACACACGCTGGTTTTGCTGCTGGCCATCATACCAGCAACTGAACCACAACTGACCAGGTTATTAACCTCTACCAACACACCAGTTTACAATACCCAGCACATGCTGGCTTTGTTGGTATTGCTGCTAATCAGCAGACCACCATCCAAAACACAACATAAGCTGAATTTGCTGGTGACCAACTTATTAACCTCCATTGCTGCTGACCATCATACCAGCATCCAAAACACAACACATGCTGGTTTTGCTGGTGATTTTTGGTGGATTTCCTCCCTATGTCAAAGCTTATGCCTTCATTCCTCCCAATTACACAAACCCTCCTCCCTCTGCTCATCACGAGCTGAGAAGCCACTGAGGTTTCAAAGAGCTTGAACACTTGAGTAAGCTTTTCAAGCTCTACTCGGCCATCGTTGTTATTGAACCTATTTAAGCGGAAGCAGCGTAATGAGTACTTCCAGCAGGAAATGTGTACATGTGAAAATGGCCTGTTAGTGATTTGAAGGGGTGTGTCATATGTTAGCATCCCAGCAAGTTAGCAAAGACACTGACTACCACACTTGTTAGCACTAACAAGCTTGCTGGCTTGCTAACAGTTGTGGAAATAGATTAGTTGATGTTGGCAAAGAAGTTTGGCTGCCAAACATTTTCTGAACCAGCAATCCCTTATTATTTCCCATGCCATGTGCCCATGCCTTATAGTCCGTTCTTAGTCTACAAGTGTTGTTTTCAGCTTATGCTGGGTCTACCCCGTACCTCATCTCTCTTTTATTCTTTCTTTCTCTTGGCCTCTCTTTCTCTTTCCTCTGCTTCAGGCTAAGCTCAGGGAATCATAAGGAACAGTGCCTGAAGAGGAGCAAATGAGAGATTGAGTTTCAGCCTGATGATGCCACTTAGCCATTAACTATCTCCAGCAAAACTCCACCATCCGCCCCAACCCCCCCCCACCACCACCACAGCCCTCCCTCTATCTACCATTCATATCCGACAACCCCTCCCCCTCCCTCCCTCGGTTTCCCACCCTCTATCTCTCTCCCTCCACCTCCTGCTCTCTCTCTCTCTCTCGCTCTCTGTCTGTCATCCTCTCTCACTCATGCACAGACACATAGCCCTCTGAGGGCGAATGGATGAGCGCAAGAAAGCACTGACCAGAGAGAGGGAGAAAGAGAAAGAGAGAGCGTGTGAGTGAGACAATCCAGCGCTCACACTTTCAGTCAGCTCATACTGAGACTAGACAAACTGCAGACCAACTGCTCTTCAGCTGTAGGTGGAAGCTCCTGAGCTCAGCTCCACCATTCACTTTGCTCTGGGACCTTCTTTGTTTTTTCTGTTCTTCTTTTGTGCGTGTGTGTGCCTGTGTGTTATTAATCGGGACATCTTGCATGACATGTTGCCCTCTTTTCTGAGAGAACCCTCACTTTTTTCTGGAGTGCTGCTCTTTTTCTTTGGGTTTCACGCACAGTCCTTGGGGAATGATTGAGCACTGAGCAAGGAGGATAGCCGGCACGTGTGGGACCCCTGTGAAAACACTGAAAAACCTCTGGAAGGACGAAGCTGGCCAAGTAGCTCCCAGCAAAGAGGGAAGGAGGAAAACAACCTAAAAAATACATAGTGTGTTTCGCAATGGACCTCCCTCCATTTAGAGGTGAGTACTCTATCCATTTATCCCTTTTTGCTCTTTCCAATTCATGCTGCACTTCCAAACATTTGGCTTCACTCGGAATGGTTTACTCATCTGATGGTTTCCCCCATTGAGTTTCTGTGAGTAGCATGGTTAGTGCAGTGTCCCGGACACCGGGGCTAACTCGGACCCAGCCTGGGCATGGGGCTTGGGGCATGACATTGATTGTCCTCAAGGTCGGAGCTGTCAATACAGACAGTTTGCACTGGCAGAGACTGGGAGAGAGGGTGATAACAGACTGGGAAAGCTCCGATACCTGAAAGAGGTCTCCTGCACTAGGCAGCGGGGCAGGTTGTGCGCTGAGCACATGGACTCAAAGTGTCTGAAAGCAGTTTTCTGTTTTCTTTATTGTCGTTGGGTTTTGTTTGCGGATCATCATGAACTAATCCAAGTCTTCTGGGAAAGCCCCCTTATGGACTGTGGGAATTGTTTCGGGATAAGTGCCTCTGTATTTGTTTGTTGTACATACTGTAGTTTTTCCGCATCATTCCGAAACTTGTACACTCCTTTAGCTTTCCCACTTTCTTGCTGTCTGACCACGTACTGCATATTGCTCTCTCTCTTTCTCTCCCTCTCCCTCTTCCTCCCTCTCTCTCTTGCCCGAACTGGTCTGCAGTGTCTATTTCAGTCCTTCCTGGGGGTCGGATTCGGCACATCCGGAATCTCATACAGTTTATTGTCATTCAATCCTGCTGTATTCCCAGAGGGTCTGGAGGGGCTGACCCAGGGTCCTTGTGACTGACAACTCATGGCCAGCTTGAGAGTTTGGCTAAGACAGACCTCTGGGAGTCTCTTCCGGCCCCTTTGTAGAGCCAGTTCCTGGAATGACCAGCAGCTAATCACTTTTCGTTCTGTAACTACCACTCGGAACTTTGGGAAACAGTGATAGAAAGTAAAGTACAAGTATTTGGAGACAGTTTGCTATGTGGCCGGAGTGCTGGATGGTTATCAGCTGCAGGATCAGCGCCCAGGGTCACTGACAGGAGGCTTGAAAATAGCATCATATTGTGATGTCATTGGCCCTTGTCACCCACCCACCCACCCCTCAGTGTCTGAACAGCACTGCCATCTCTCTCAACTGCCAGCCACTCCCACTGGTTGCTTGTGGAACAGCCTGCCTGATTACATTCGCCACAACATTGTCCGGTGACCCTCTGCAGCACGACTGTTTTCCCCCCTTCTCTTCCCCTACTCGTTCGCCTCCCTTCGCCTCCCAGCTCTGGGGTTTTGGGTTACTCCCAGCCAGTGGTGTGTGGCGATTGTTATGAATAATATGCGCTCCTCATCCTCTTCCTGCCCAGGATTAGGTTACCCTGGCCAAGGATGTGTGCAAGGCACCGGGCGCAAGGAGCCCTGGGGCAGAGCCGCGAGGCACAGCTCACTCAGCACTGATACTCCCAGAGCGCAGGGGCCTGTCTTCAGGTTACCCCTCACGGCAGGCAGGACTGAGTAAACACGGCCCTCTCTCTCCCCTCTCTCTTTCTCTCCATCTCTCCACACACAGCTCTTTCCCCTGCTCCCAGGCCCACTCAGGCCTGTGCCTGCCTAGATGTCTTAACCTGAGACAGGTGCTGGCTTTGAAGCCCACGTTTCCAGCGTTCGCTTTTGCCAAAGTATGTTTCACACAGTCATGCTCCATGGGGTAATCAGACTGTTTGTCACGCCTGACTCGTTTATGCTTTGCGGAACTGCAAAAGGAGCTAAGTTAACAGTTAGGGTCGATTCTTCGTTCGGTCCCTCTACCAAAGCGATGTGATAACGCGAAATAAGTGCTGGAATAAAAAAGAGTACGGAAAAGCATGAGGGGTAGCTTGGGGGGTGTTGGTGGGGGGTGGAGGCACTGAGGGTGGTAAGAAATTCAGAAATCCTGACAGCCATCAAGCCTGATGCTAATTCGATCTGTTTGACCTGTCGACGTGCTTGGTGTGCAGTTGAGTTTGCAGTGCTCCTCAGCAGTGGCTGCACAAATGATAAAACCATGAGCAGACAAATAGATGGACTCCTCAGATGCGAGGGTGGAAAAGAAACTCAAACCAAGCAGGAAGTGATGCATTGGCTGAACGCTGGATTGCAGAAACAGATCCCGAACTCTACCTGAGGAACAGCTAGGCTCAGCTGTTCTAACTGTCAGGGAAAGGGTTTAGGTAACGGCCTACACCAAACCCCATATACGGTTGATCTCTATCTACTTTAGCACAAACCCTAGCAAAGTGCACCTTACAAGACCTTAAGTACATTTGCTGTGAAGTCTCACCTCATTGAATAGGAGCTCTTTTAGAGGTCGTGGTCAGAGCTTGGGACTGAGAAGATGTAATCTGAGCCCCAGCAATCAATAGTTGAGCACACGCTGCTAAAACGCAAGTGGACTGCTCCTCATCCGCCAGTGAATCAAACTTATTTGTTGCCTATTGGACAATGAAACCGGCAGCACCGAGGTTATTTGCACTGTGCCACATGTTCAGACCTCTGCTACTTTTTTGTTAGCGGGCCATCTTCGTTTTGCCTCACCCTAGAGTGCGGTCTGGAGAATGTGGAGTTGACGAGTGCTTTGGGATTGGCTAGGGAGTGGTAGAGTGCTCTTTGCGGGGAGTGGGGAGGGGGTTCGTCAGGCTTCCTGATGTCAGCGCCTCGATTGCACTGCTGCTGGAGTGTGGCTTATCGATCCATTGGCACCCCGGCTGCTGGGACACGGTCTGGGGCTTGGATGGGTGGGGTAGGACTGGGGGTTACTGTTCCTACTCTACCATGCTTTATAGCACATACTACTAAATCTAAAGAGCAGCTGATCTAAGGCTGGAGGAGGAGAAAACAGGGGTGGGGGTTGTTTACAGGCAATAGTGGTTTACACGTACCATACATCAAGGGTCACTGTCTTCCCCAAAAAAGTGTACTGTGAACCATCAGCATAATCAGTGCTGAGAGCCTGTTGCTGTCTGGTGAGCCCAGATTGCAAAATGGCCCAATTTGTGTTTGTGCTATTTGTCAGATCCTGGGAAATTTGATGTTTCTAGCCGGACTATGACTTGAGAGGGGAGCTCAGTTTTTAACTGCAAGTCAGTGGAAAGTTTCAAATAAACTTCAGCGTAGCCCCAAGTGATAAATGCTCCCAAGCGCCGACACAGTTGAGGAAAACCACATGGAGAGGACATGTGCAAATGCTCTCGCAAATATGCAACCTAAAAGTGCCTGACATGACACAGATGAGCGAACCCAAAACTTCCTCTCTGGTTTGTCTGCAGATGCGCCGTTGGCTGGAAGTCCAATGTTGTTTGCGAAATCAGGCCCCAAATAATGAGCTCATGGAAATGAACAGCAGGCCCCTCTAAACAATTAGATGGACTGATAGGCCCTGACTGCAGCTCTCTGCTGGGTTTGATGTAATTACTCTCCAGGACTTCTCTTTCCTCCTCCGTGTAATTCGCAAATGCATTTTGTACTTCCGACCTGGGCCTCCTTATCTCGACTTTATGGTCGAGTGATGGAGGCAGGGCATGGATGCTATCTTACCTTTTTGCGAGAGCATCCAGGGCTCTTGCCAGGAATTCAGCTGACTGTGCCCCGGATACTTGGCGGACTGGGAGCAGACGCTGCTTCCTCTAATTGCTGCCCTTGCGTATGGATTTCCGTTCCTGGTTATGTCAGGCACGGCTCTCCTCTGCTGTCTAACCGCTTCATCAAGCCTGCCTTAAAATGCCTCTCCATTTATCCTGAATGATTCTTTGTGAAAACTGACCTCCTTTGGAGAGATCCAAGTTCATTCATGCAGACGGGCGGTTGTGTAACTCGAGGGATGTGCGGCTAAACGCAGACAATCTAGGAGGTTTGTCAAATGTGTGCACTTTGTTTATTTCGAGTCCTGAATGCACAAAACCTCTAGTGCAGTCCAAGTTCTTATTGGAGCATAACATCAAATAATGTGAGCAGCATGTTTCTCAATTCCAGGATGCTGATGTTTTCCATGTACATTCCACTAGCCATGTTGTTCCTGTTTATGGAGGATAAGGCCTAACAAAAGAAAAGCTGCTGGGAGGGGCTCTCGGATTCCTCTGAGCAGCTGGGAGAAAAGATGCCTCAGGACATTGACACTAAGTCTTTTGGGTTCCCCTGGTTCTCACAATTCATTGCTGTCAATTTCTCTGCTCAGATTCCCGATCCCTTGTGTCAACATCTGTGTTCACCAGATGCTAAATTGCAGTGTGATGTCAATGGTTTTATCTCTCCATCCTCTGTGTCTAATAATAGCCAAAGCCTCAGCAGTACATTATCTAAGTGGTGTGAACAGGGGTTATGTGTGCCTGGGTTTCTGTCGTTTCCCTCCAGTACCCACTCCTTACACATCCTTTCATTTTGCTGGAAGAGTCATGTTGTTTTGTGTTATTGTGTCTTTCAGGCTTATCTGATGTGCCCTGATAGGCGTGAGCCTTGTGTCCAAGTCTCTCCCTTGGTGGCCCTAGTGACGTTATGGATCCAGCACCTCCTCTCAGGATGGACCGTGATGGCTTGGACCTCCAGCAGGTTTCTGTGCTGTCCATAGACCAGATCCGCTCAATAAGGGCCAGCAATGACTATGTGGAACGCCCAGTGGCTCTAGAGCCTGCCACTCAGGTGGGTGTCTTCTATACTCACGATGAGCGACATCCTCAGATCCCTCGCAGTCAGAGTCAACATCAACACGCTCATCTGGCACACCTGAGCCGCTCTAGTACCATCAGCTCCATGTCCCGTGGAAGCGCTACTTCCGACCAGAGACTCCTTTCGGGATTAACGCCCTCTCATTCTGGCTTGGCCACTGTTGTGCGCTCTCAGCCTAAGGGGGATCTGAAACCAGACTCGTTAGGTAAAGGCTTGGCCGACGGAGAGGATTTAGGCTTGCATCTGTTCATCTGCGAACGCTGTAGTCGCTGCAAGTGCCAGGAGTGTTGTGCCCCTCGCAGTCTGCCCTCCTGCTGGGCCTGTGGCCAGCGGTGCCTGTGCTCGGCCGAGAATGCCGTGGAGTACGGCACCTGTCTGTGCTGTGTGAAGGGCCTGTTTTACCATTGCTCCGCGGATGACGAAGACAACTGTGCCGATCGGCCCTGCTCCTGTGCCCCGGCTCGCGCCTGTACCCGGTGGAGCACCATGGCCCTCCTGGCTCTTTGCTTGCCCTGCCTATGCTGCTATCCTCCAGCCAAGCTGTGCCTCACCCTGTGCCAGCGAGGCTATGACCGCGCCACGCGGCCAGGCTGCCGCTGCAGCAACACCAACACCGTGTGCCGCAAGATCTCTGCCTCCAACCCCACGCCTTTCCGCAAGACCCTGGAGAAACCAGTATGACACCGAGGCGTCCCTGCTACACACCACCGCAGTCCCCCCTATTGCATTCCCCCGAGGAGACACTTCTGATCAGGAAGCAGTCAGAGAATTCCGCTGAACTTGCCGACTTCCGCCCAACCAATCAGGCCTTCCCGCAACAAGTCCAACAAGGAAAACACTCTGGTTGGTCTTTTTTTTCGTGCAAAAAACGTTTATCTATTTATTTATTTATTTGACTTTTCTGGGAAAGAAGCTCGGTCCAAAGTGATCCACATGCCACTTATGCAGGGAGTAAGCTATCAGAACAAAATCCGGTGCTGTGTTGGGTAAATGTATCTTCCAAGCATAGAAGTCCTGGCGGTCTACAGGGAGTCAAGCTCCATGCTAGATATTCATCCTTGGCATCCTGAAAGGACAAACTGGTGGCTGACATTTGATCTTCAACAGAACAGGGGCTCTATCAGAGGCGGGGGGAGGGGCAGAAAAACAGCCTAACCAAAAATAGTGACTACATGAATCAAAAGCATTTTGGACACCAAAAAGGGACCACTGAAGGCCGAAGAAGCTCATTCAGGATGGACTTGTGAAACGGTGGTCTTCAAAAGAAAGACAGTGGGATACGACAGTGTGTGTACGGATGTGTGCAAAAGGGATGTAAGGTGTATGTGCATGTGTATGCAGTCGCAGGCTTGTGTCTGCTGTCAGCAGAAGCCTTCCTTTTTATTTTTAGAGAAGCTGCTCTGAAAGACAAAGTGTCTGGTCAGGTTTCCAACCCAGGGCAGCCTGACGCCAGCCTCTCCCGAGCGCGCTCGCATCCTCACCATTCCATCCCCCCTCTCTCCTGCCCGCTGCTCTTTCCGATTTCCAGTAGCAGGATTCTTCTGTGCTGTCTCCAACTCTGCTATGGGACCAAATGCAAATCAGTCATCATACATTCCTAGAACAAAGCCTCGGTCACGGATGGTCCTCACCAAAGACTCGGAGTCTTCTCCTCTGTCGTTTTTCCGCTGCTTTCAGGGTGAACGTGTTACGCAAGGCCTTAGCAAGGAACCCTCCGAAAACAAACGTGCAGGACCACATCGGAGTACAAAAGAGGAGCTTCAGCGCATAGTGTAACCTCAGAACAGCATCAAGGAAACCAAGGACCATCAGGGATGTCCTCCCTATGGTCATATATTTCTGCACGGACTGCAACCCATTGGGTCCTGAGCCGCTACGGCAGTGTCTCTGATCGGCTTTGGGCATTTAGCAGGACATAAGGACTTCGAAGAGCTTGAAACATCCCATAGGAAGGAGGGGACTGCATTGAGACAGGGGCTTGATCTCCTGGCCGGAATGAAACAGAGCACCAAACTTGGGAACAAGGTGAAACAGATGCACTGATAATCCAAATCTGGGATGAGAAATGAAATCAAATCTGTTTCAAGAGTGTGTGTGTGTGTGTTCTCCCCCCTCCCTCATATGCACACTGATCCTTGTTGTTAGAGTTCCTTTGCTATATTTTTGTATGTACGTAGGATTGTTACTGTATTTGTATTTTTATTCTATTTGTTTTAATCTGGTTATTCTAATAATTATTATTATTACCATTATTTTCTATTACCATCCGACATTAACTTCAAATCAGAGGCCTGGCTAACACTTAAAACTAACCTTCAAGCTGGCTTTGTATTGTGGGGGGAGAGGTCCTCTGTGGTTAACACTTACTTCACATTACACTGCTATGATGGCCTTATAATGGTCTTAGTAATTACTGTGTAATCGGGTTGTATTTTTTCACTGTACCAAACCTACAAACCCACCCCCCCAAAACCCCCTACCCCAATCCACCCACCCACTGTTAGCACATTTGTCCCTTTTGTGACCCTGTACAACCCTCCAAGGCAACCAAGGGTGGGACTACACTTTAGGTGAAGTGCTTTAACTGTGATTTAATTCGGCACTCATTACACTGTATTTGTACAAGAAGGGCGCGATAGCAATGTAATGTAAGAGTCTCTTCTGGGATTTCACATTGTGTGGCTCATTTTTAAGGGTGCAGGGGACTCATTTAAGTCCGTATTCTCCTGAAAGTACCAGGTATCTTTATTCACCTCCACGTTTTCCAGTGTATTTAATCGCTGACTTTTAATTTGAGTCTGAGCAGAGCGTTACTATAATAGCTACTGGTTCACAGTCAAACATGCACCTTAAAAATGTCACAGCTAAAAAGCCGGGGGTGCAAAATTACCCCCAATGTGAAACCCACATGTGATGAGGTACCTCTCCTCCATGGTTATATCCCAACAGACAATCTCTCCAAGGAGGGGTCATATTGTAGGTAGGGACGGGTGCAGTGTATAGGTACAAGCATTTTACAGGAATGCCTAACTGGTGCTGACCGCAGCCTCTAAGTTAACCACTAAAGGTTTCCCCATAGTGTATTCAGAAGTATTGCTTTGGTACAATTGGCATCTTGTAAGTTGTGAAAGAATTAAAGAGGAATATATGGACACATATATATATATAAAAATATATATATAGAAATCTATACAAATGAATATATTATATATATAAAATATATATATACATTTTACACATTTTCTTCTGTTGCCGACAAGTTATTGACAAGTCACAGATATTTATTTAAATGGTTGCAAGGAAAGATGAGTATTTATTTATGGTGAATGGCGCGATGAAATGACCCTTGTACTGATTTCAACTTTTTCGTTGGAGTGGCGTGGTGGGTGCGGCCTTACGGCTGAGGACAACAAATAAAAGGAGTTTTCAAACAGTGTGCTTCTGTGTGACTCTTAATTGGGATGTGAGATCGAGCTTAACCAGGTCATCTGGGCTGAGCACTTTGTGGGGTTTTACATGAGTGCTACCTAATGTTGGCATCAGGGTGTGAAATACCCCCTGGTATTCAGGGGATCTCATGTTTGCCGGTTACTCTGCTAATGGCTGGCTGCTTAGTCACTTGCCTTAATAATACTGATGCTAACTTTACTGGCAACAAAATGTTTAACGGTTCTTCTTTTGGAAAGGCCCTGTTCCTAGTTTGGTAATATACAATATACTATACAAATATGTATGGGCTTTTTATATGTTTGTAGTCACAGTTACAGTTGCTAGACTAAGAAGAACCAACTGGGTGAACCAATTTGATGCAGTGCTGTAAGAGAATACCAAAGACAAAAGCTGAGGGATTGTAGATTTACATTACAGGCATTTAGCTGACACTCTTATCCAGAGCGACTTACAAGGTTAATCACATTACAGGTGGGCCAGTGTAGTGTTAGGAGTCTTGCCCAAGGACTCTTATTGGTGCAGCACAGCATCACAGACCGGGATTCGAACCCCAGTCTCCCACGTGTGGTGGTGGCTACTTGGCTACTTGGACTAGATGAAGCGCCTCGGTTTGCATAAATGACCAACTCACGTTTATTTTTACGTTTATTTTCAGGGACAAGATTTTAGATTTTGAGACATTTAAGGGGCCTAAGAGGTTAATCAGGGGGTCATGGACTCCCCATGACCCTCAGAGCTTCTCACCTTTGTTGGCATGCGCAGTACTGTGCGTGAAATATTTAAATGGTAAAAAGGCCTATTGAACTCCTAGTGCTTCACAGACAACTCCTGTTATTCCAACATGCTAGATATGGATTTGGATTAAATAGTGTCTTTAACTTCATTGTTTATTTATTAGTTACTTAATTTATCTTATATTTTTAGTAAGTATAGCAGCTTTTTATTACATGAATATTAAAATTTTAATGGATCAATAGAAATGGGCCAAAACGCCATTGCCTTAAGTCATTTAAATGACATTTGTATTGTGTGAACAATAAAATGCTAATGGTAGCTCAATATTGTGAGTAGATTTTGGCATATCTGTATATATATTTGTACTTTGGTATTTGTATAGTATATTGTATATATATACCGATATTCCAAAATCTACTCACAATATTGAGCTACCATTAGCATTATATATATATATATATATATATATATATATATATTTTTTTTTTTTTTTTTTTTTTACTTTTTACGGAACTATACTACACATCCACCAACTGTTCTACATTTATGTCCAACTCAGCAAAATTGAAAAATTCAGCAAAGTCATTCAGAGTTATTTGACATGGAATGGTCCACTGTACCAGCCCTTACTAAATCAGTAGTGCTAATAGGAACCTAGGTGGTGATGTCTACAACTCAACTATGGCCATTTTATTTACAATACAAATGATGTTCTGTACTGTTGCTGATGGCTGTTTTCTTTGGGGTACATTTTGCCTTGTAAAGCTTTGCATGTACCCAAGGCCAAGGCTAAAAACAAATAGTCCCAGGCATCAGTCAATTCATACATAGCACCTTCCTATAATAGCTTTCTGTGAGAGAACTTTTAGAGCAAGTACACTCATCAGACGTTTGGTTCCTTTCACCACCATTCACTATGAACTCTGACTGGTCTACTTTCTTCAGAATGGAGCACTTCACACCTAACCTCTCCGAATGGCTTTGTTCACACTGTAACCATTAAAAAAACACAAAATAGGTGGAATTCCTCTTTAAAGCCCATGTGGCATGTACTTTTTTTCCAAACAGCTTCCAGGAGTATGTGTGGAAGGAGCTGTTTTGTGCTTTGCATGGATTATGGAGACTCATTTGTGGTGATTAAGGTAGCGACTGCTAGTGTAGCTGTGTGTGTGTGTGTAAGTCTGGGATGGAGTGTTGTGGAGTTCCAGTCTTTGTCTATGTCTCTTTACTCTGCTCCCCGCACTTCAGCCTGTTTGTCTCATAAATAAGTAATCAAGGCCAGCTCGTGCTAATGGCTTCTGAGAAAAGTGAATACAGATGTGTGTGTGCGCGCGCGCGTGTGTTCATCTGTGTGCACGTGTGCACCCCAGAGAGACCCTTTATGTTCATCATCACACTAAAGAGGAGCTCTGCTCCTCCGGATCCCGTCTAACTGGCCTGATTTTCCCAGAACTTCATAAGCATTAAAGAGGCATTTCACCAATTTTCCAACTTTTTGCATAATTTAGTCCTAAAGATGCAAACAAAGTCATTTAGAGTGGTTAGATGTGAAATGCTCTGTTCCAGAGAACCGTACCAAGCCAGAACTGTGGTGGTGATAGGTACCAGACACTGAAAGTTGTTAAAGTCATTATGCAAAATGGTCACAAATTCACTGCCTGTTTACCTGAGACATTGTTTCATGATAGCTTTAAAACAAGCCCTTTCTTCCAAAACGCTGTGCCCTGGATATGCACTGGCAATGAATGTCATGGCATGCCATGTATGGCAGTCCATATAATGGAACACACACTTTTAGCTCTCTAATGAAGTTTGTATTAGCCAGGATATAGCACTGACAACAATGTACACTCATCATCAAAAGAATAGCTGGTCAAATAGCTTCACCCAGAAGAAATCAACCCACAGTTTGACACTGTGAGACATGCAAATGATTCAAGTTCAAGACTGTCATCGAGTGACCCAGAATGGTCCTGCTTTGGTCTTGTTGGAGACGACCATGGTCAGCTGGGTGGAGGTACTGTGGTCAGTACCAAGATGAATGGTTTGTTCAGAAGGTCTGGTGACACTCCATCTCCATTCCTACTGCAAAATCTGCAGGAACTGTGTGAGAATATTCCAGCTGCATGGGATGGATTATTGCAGGACACCATTAGGAACCTCTACAACTCCATGCCAAGATGGCGGCTCGATACTGGAGACACTACTTCTGTATGTGTAGCTCAATAAATATTACCCATATCAGTCTAAATTCATCATCATTTACTGTTCCTGGTAACCTTTATCTTCCTTCCCAACAGCACTGCTATCCCACTCTTCCGTCTGGGTGCGACTGTTTTTTTGATGATGAGTGTATATAATGAAAATAAATCTTGAAAGTGAACCATTTTAAATGAAATCTCTCTAATTAACTTTGTTTACATCCAATTAATTCCACTACGCAGAAAGATTCTCCTTCATGCATGCACCCTAACATCTCCTCAAATCCTCATTCACTCTGTGTGTGTGTGTATATGTGAAGCGGAAACCACATGAATAATGAATAATCCTTCCCCGACTCAAAAGCTTTTACATCTCTCCCCATGTGTGTTCATCACTGTACATACATTCCTCTTCCTTGCCACATTCTGATAGTTCACTTGACACTATAACTCTATCAAATAGTCTATCCTAGTGGATAAAGCCATAGGAAAGCTAAGCTAACTGCAGCCCATATCATTACCCTCCATTTTAGAGCATGTTAAGAGTGCTTACACTTCCATAATTATTGCACATCCTGTACTGATTATGTTTCAACTGTATTAAGTCAAAACATGATGCAACTGAACTTGGGTTCATGAAATAATTGAATTTTCTCCAAAGCATGATGCAGTTTACAAACCTCAGTTGGTAAAATAAGTGATGTGTATACCAGCAGGAGGTCCAGATGTTTCACGTTTTAACATATTAACCTCATTGCTTTATTTTTAGAAATATACAGTCAGAAATGTATGCCTGTAATGTGTTCCAAAAAACGTTGGGGTAGGGACATGAACTAAGAACATCATAAACAAGTGATGCGATCCAGAAAAGACCTGGACCTGAGCACGGATGGGTCAAAGCTTGCCACTTTGCCAGAAAATGCATTAGCACATATTCTAACTGATTAAGAACAGTGTTCCTCAATGAGTGATATGACATCGAGAGAAGAGACACTGAATGGACAAAAATTAGTGCCTTGTGACTGAAACTTACCTACAAGCGATGTGTAGTACCTTCACAAGCACCAGTAACAGCTGTGACAGGATTCGCTATTGGACTAGACAAGTTTCTGGATGTAGGCCACATCAAAAGAATTGTGCAGTTGGGTCAGATTTGGTGGATGCCTTGCTTGACCCAATTCTGATGAGAGTTTGCTGTAGACTGGGGTTTTTGCCACTGCTGGTAGACCCGTATGACCATACACCTCCATACACCTGCAGATTCAGCTATATCCTTCACACTATGGGCTTTGGCACACACTGCAGTCACTCCTTTTAGCCAATCATTAACATCTGCTTTGGAGCCATTTTCCACACATGGAACGAGACATTCACTGCACTGTACCACCTCTTCTCAATCTATGGATTCTGTCACTCACACCCCATAGGTATTTATAGCCCCATCATTCTCGTATAGCGCCACCCGCAGTTACAACCACCTTAAATTCTTTTGTCTGGGGAACTAATATGCCTATTTTGGAGAAACAGAGACCATTTTTTTCTGGGAGGTTTATGCATGTCTCACCATGCTGACACCAATCAACATGCTAGAGTGGCCTGCTTGCAGCCCAGACCTGTCTCTTATGACAGTATGGTGAATTATGAAGCCCAAAACTACAACAATGAAGACCCAGCACAGCAGAAGACTTATATAATGGAAGAGTTTGGAATGTGTGTATTAAATAAATAAATAAATAAATAAATAAATAAATAACAATAGTTCAAATGGCAAAGCAATCTGGTCCTCGCTTTCATTAACATTACACTTACTGTCCCAACTTTCTCAGGAATGAGGTTTGAATACCGGTTAGGCATTAAAGGGCATCCACCATTAGCTGACTTGAGCGTACCTCACAGAGACAGAAAGAAAGAAAGAAAGAGAGAGAGGAGAGAGAGAGACTGAGAGAGGTCCATGTAATGAAATGCCTCATGGAATAAGAATGGCGCCCGCCACCAGCCAGAAAGTCAGAGTGGACTCCTTTTAGCTGCTAACAAATCTAACCCTACAGGAATGCTCCTTTGCTTACTTAACCTTTAACCTAGCCAATAAAGGACAAGGAGGGAAGGGGGTCAGTTGATCTTCTACCATCCTGACCTCGCTGCCCTCTGCGACCAGCAAACTCCCCTATGTGGCCCTTGTCCGGCAGGGACAGGCAGTGTATAGGACACCCCAGGGGTCAGCCCCAAAGCCCCGCTGAGTGGGATGGCTACAATAGTGGCTGTCAGTCAGCGTTCCATACATGTCAATCACTGTGCGGTGGAGTATGAACACTGACTTTTTCTTAGCCATGCTAATCCAACTGTAAGAACGCCCTACTCCAAAGCTGAGTTTACAAAGTGTCTGCCTAATTGGGTATTATAGATACTGATATCATATGCACAAACACAGAGCTTTTGTGAAATGATGTGATTAGATTATGCTAATTAAGCGTAATTGAATGCATAGTGTTTGTAGCCAATCAGCATATTGTACCGAGTGACTATACTAATGATTTGTCAACCCCTCAATCTCAACTCCAATAACTACAGATCCAGTGTACATCATAGCTGTGACTGCATAACATGTCCTAAGATTAATAAAGCCTGTATTCTGAATATGATTAATACGTGATTCACATACATACTGGAGCAAACGCTTGAATCCAGAGCGCTATTACCTAAAAACCATTTGCAGTTGTGGCATAGAAGAGGTTTAGGGGTGAGGGCCATTGGCTGTGCAGCATTTCGCCTCCCTGGGGGGCGATGGAGACTTGCAGGCTGGGGAGTGAGCTGGAGCTGTTGACAGGAGGAGGTGTGATGGAGAAGCAGGCGCCAGAGAAGGCTGAGGAGGGCCAAAGGAGGCCAGAGTGGAGATGACCCATTGGGTCTGCTGGCAGGGAGTTAGGAGACTTCTTAAAGTGGGCACCAGAGCCACTAACTAACCAGCCAGTGTGTTTTCCTTGTTCTGTCTTGATTATTGTTATGACTTTATTTAAATGATTATTTTTAATCCATTTTTGTGGTCTTTATTAGATTAAAAGTGAAGTGACTGTTATTGAGGAGCTCTGTGATACAAAATTATAATCCAGTATTAAACTACAATGTCTGTTTTATAGCCGTTAGCAGAATGACAGTAATCATTCTTGAGTGAATGACCTTCTATATGAATGACTGAACTGTAATATGAGCTGTAATTGTCTTTCAGTCTGGTGCCTATCATATAACATTGTCATATACATCAAGGCGATGATACTGATGCTGTGGTTTATTGAGGTAATAAGACACTATACAATATGGGTACATCTATTAATGAGAGAGTAATAAGTATTACTAAATAGTTCAGTAACTGATATTAATCGTTTAACAATGCATGTATAATTCAATAGTCCAATCTGCTTATATTTTATGCATAACTTATTATATGGTCCAGGAGGATAGGAACATATTTAAGACTCTAATTCAGGTTTTAACTTATCATAGACTTAAGTAAACTGTCCCTTAGTGCCTGCCTCTGTAAATGAATTATTATATATGATTAATTAATGATTTACTGAGACATTACTTAACCTCTCAATAAGGATTATAAAGTACTTAATACTAATATCATTTTTTTATACCTTTGTCATTAGATAATGATTAATTGCTATACTACTTAATTATATAGATAGATAGATAGAAAGATAGATAGATAGATAGATAGATAGATAGATAGATAGATAGATAGATAGATAGATAGATAGATATAGATAGATAGGTACCGTTAATAGATGTATCCTTATTACAGAGTATTACAGTATTACAGTATTACAGAGATTCTTCTATCAACCGGCCAAATAAATACACTACTAGATTGAGGCATTATTGAGGTTTATGATGAGTTACCTAGGCTAAGATTAGTTACACTACAGAGGGCATGGTAATGTAATTTCTAAGGGCTGTGATGGTCTGTAAATTGGTATGGAATGAAGTGAGTTTCCAGTTAATGCAAATAGAACAGCATTAGGCTATACAAGTGGGCTCATTGAATTTGCCATATGCTCCCCAACAAGACTTCCAATTCTCCTTCTGATTACTCCATCAACAAAACAGGTATAGGTTGCAGTAGTCCTACTACCACTACTACAACTACTACTACAACTACTACTACCACTACTACTACTACAACAACTACTACTACCACTACTACAACAACAACTACTACTACTACCACCACTACAACAACAACCACTACTACTACTACCACTACTACAACAACTACTACTACTACTACTACTACCACTACTACCACCACTACTACTACTACAACAACTACTACTACCACTACTACAACAACTACTACTACTACTACCACCACTACTACTACTACAACAACTACTACTACCACTACTACAACAACTACTACTACTACTACTACCACTACTACCACCACTACTACTACTACAACAACTACTACTACCACTACTACAACAACTACTACTACTACCACCACTACAACAACAACCACTACTACTACTACCACTACTACAACTACTACTACTACTACTACAACAACTACTACTACTACCACCACTACAACAACAACCACTACTACTACTACCACTACTACAACAACTACTACTACTACTACTACTACCACTACTACCACCACTACTACTACTACAACAACTACTACTACCACTACTACAACAACAACTACTACTACCACTACTACTACTACAACAACTACTACTACCACTACTACAACAACTACTACTACTACTACTACCACTACTACCACCACTACTACTACTACAACAACTACTACTACCACTACTACAACAACTACTACTACTACCACCACTACAACAACAACCACTACTACTACTACCACTACTACAACTACTACTACTACTACTACAACAACTACTACTACTACCACCACTACAACAACAACCACTACTACTACTACCACTACTACAACTACTACTACTACTACCACTACTACCACCACTACCACTACTACTACTACAATGATTACTACCACCACTACCACTACTACTACTACAATGATTACTACCACCACTACCACTACTATTACTACAACAACAACTTCTACTACTACCACTACTGCTACTACTACTACCACTACCAATACTACCACCACTACTACTACTACTACTACTACCACTACCAATACTACCACCACTACTACCACCACTACCACTACTACTACAACAATGATTACTACCACCACTACCACTATTACTACAACAACAACTTCTACTACTACGACTACTACTACTACTACTACTACCAATACTATCACCACCACTACCACTACTACTACCACTAACAATACTACCACCACTACTACCACTACTACTACAGTGACTGAGGGAGCTATAATCTTGGTAAATCATAGAACATTATTCAAGCAGACTAGTAAAAAACAACGTTCAAAATTCCAGACCTCGACTGGGTTTCCCGAAACCATTTTAGCTCAAAGATGAGCTACCAGTTAGTGTCTACATAGTCTACATAATTCCATGTAGATGTAAACAAAGTCATTTAAAGTGGTTTGAAATGCTCTGTTCTACAGAAACCTACTGAGTCAGAATTGCTCATAGTGGTGGTGATAGAAACCACTGGAAACATTTAATGCCTCTAAAAGCTCTCTCACAGCAAATTAAGACACGGAATTATTCCGAACATGCCCGAGACACTGGTTTGGGATAGAACTGAAATAAGATTTTTGGCCTAATACTGTATATGTTTTCCAAAATGTATTCATTCAGGCAGAGAGGCAGAGTACCAGTCAAAAAATTAGACACAGCTGCTCATAGAAGGTTTGTGTTTATCTTAATGATTTATTTCAGAATAAAAGTGAAGACATCAAACTATAATGGAAATATGCAGTTCCACCTCAAAAACCTCCAAAAGGTCCACCACGAATATTTACTGAAAGGGTAACTACAGCTTTTAAACTGTGCTATACACAAACACACACACACACACACACACACACATGTATATATATATATAGTATAATATATATAGTAGTTACCCTGTAGTTACCCTTTCAGTGAATATTCGTGGTGGACTTTTTGGAGGTTTTTAAGTATAATATATTTTTAAGTATAATATATAACATAATATATATATATATATATATATATATATATATATATATATATATATATATATATATATATATATATATATACAAGATTATATATATATATATATATATATATATATATATGTGTGTGTATATAATATTCGTGATGGACAGACCAATAGAAGTGGCCCAAAACTGTTAGAAAATAATCTTGTTATATCAGCCTCCACTGCAGCTTTAGAAAGCTGTTTATCCTCCTGTAAATCTCCTTTTTGGAGGTTTTTAAGGTGGAACTGCATAATTCCATTATAGTTTGATGTCTTCACCTTTATTCCAAAATAAATCATAAGATAAACACAAACCTTCTATGAACAGCTGTGTCTAATTTTTTGATTGCTACCTCTCTGCCTGAATGAATACATACTGGAAAACACATAGTTAGTTGCACAAAAAGAGTAATATATATATATATTACTCTTTTTGTGCAACTAAATACATATCAGAGGAGGACATACAGCAGAAATATAATGCTAATAAATATAAATCATCAAGAGTATATATGGTATATCAGGATGTAGAGTCTTAACCAACAACTTCTGTTTAGCTGGGTGTACCTAACTTTAGACTGGTAGTGTAAAGGCCGGGTGCTGTGAAGCAATATTTCCAAAGACAGTGACTTTTATTTTGAATTTACCTCCAATCAACCATTATTAACATTAAATACACTCATCATCAAAAGCAAGGATGGCCCTTATCGCTGTAGCTGACCCTCCATAAGTCATCCTGTTAGTTCCAGCAATATTGGCAGACTGCTCACTGACCGTTACAACAACAGTTCTTAATATCACGTCAACGTTGACAAAAGCTGGAATAGTGTTGTGCCAGACTGTCATGTAGTGACTGAGAATGGCAGCAGGTCGTCTTCAGTGATGAGTCCTGCATTTGTCTTGGTAGAGCTGACCAATGAATCCATGTGTGGAGGCACCATGGTCAGTACCAGAATGAATTGTTTGTTGTCATGTGTCACTCCACCTTCACCTTTAACGCAAGTTCTGCAGGAACTGTGTGAGAATATTTTAGCTGTATGGGATGGATTATCACAAGACACTATTAGGAACCTCTACAACTCCATGGCGAGACCTCTGGCATGTTGTATTAGCAATTATGCATTGCAATCTTATTGTATTCTAAACTATTCTTTTGATGACGAGTGTATGAAAACTCATGACACTCGACGCTATGGACCATTTTGGAAAATTATTTTGAAAAAAAAAACCCCACAGATGTGCAAGATAGCAATCAGTAGGTTTGTCCACAATGCACCATTTCACAACAAACCCCTTTGACTTCTGAGTAAGTGAAGTATGCAGGAATGTTGAAGAATGGATGCAATCCTCCGTTAACACCGTTAAAGTGCTCTTTGCCCCCATTGGCGATCACTCAAATTACAGCACCTCCCCAGGTACAAGTAATTCAGCTCCAACAGGGCTTAGATTCTTGCACTGGGATGAAAAGCAGAGCCATACATCAGTAAGGCCAAAACAAGCGGGTCTTCAGCGCGGACTAATGAGACATCAGAGACGTGCTAGGGAATTTGGGAGTTAAGTTCACTGTGGCACATGTTGTATTTTTCCCCCTTCTGGTCTCTGAGAGGACCCATCTGTGTTGTGGTGAGTGGTTAGAAGCCGGTGGTGGTGGTGTGTGTTAAAAGCGTGTGAAGTATGTTTAAGGGAGGGGTGTGCAAGGCTGAGGAGGATCTGTGGATCCCGCTCCTCTCATGTGGCCAATGGGACCTGGGAAAGAGGAAGTTTGGTAGAAATGGGAGATTTCCTCCCTGTGAAATAGTTCCCACTAAATTGCTTTCAAACATGTGGGCTCAGTTTGAAAGCTCGAAACTGCTTCTTCCCATCTGTGTATTGATGCTGATTATTCATTGGATATCCTGGAAAAGTCAGATTTGTCTTGATGAATAAATACACTCATCATCAAAAGAACAGTTACACCCAGAAGGAAGTGTGGGATGGCAATGCTATTGTGAAGGAAGATGAAGGTTACTGGGAACAATAAATGATGATATATTTAGACTGATATGGGTAATATGTGTTGAGCTACACATACAGAAGTAGTGTCTCTCAGTGTGGCATTGGGCCACCAGGTTTGCTAACGCAACATGCCAGACATCTCGGCATGGAGTTGTAGAGGTTCCTAATGGTGCCCTGTGATAATCCATCTCATGCATCTTGAATATTCTCAAACAGTTCCTGCAGATTGTGTGGTAGGGGTGGAGGGGGAGTGACACCAGGTCTTCTGGACGTGTAATGGGTTCATCTTACTGCTGACCACGGTGCCTCCACACACGGATTCTTTGGTCTTCTCCACCAAGACAAAACCCGGACTGTTCACTGAAGATGACCCAATGCCATTTGGAGTCACACCATGATGTTCTGCCATGACACCATTGCTTTTGCTATGTTGATGTGGTGTTAAGGTAAGTCTGCAGAATGGTCTGTGTGCATGAAGTCCTGTGTGGTACAGTTGTCTGCCAATGGTGCTGGCACTAACAGGATGACTCATGGAGGACTTCACTAATCGCTGAATGTCTGGAATCGTGGCTGTTGGGGCCATCAGGTACGGAGATACCCTGTCTCACAATGTCAAACCTACCCAGCGAGTCAAACCTACCCAGCTATTTCTATCAGTTGATTCATTGTGGGTGCAACTATATGTGCAACTATTCCTTTGACGATGAGTGTTGACATTATTTACAAATAATGGAAATGAAGTACACAGGAGATGTGTGGGAGCTGGAAGTTATAAAACATAACCAAACATAAACTGAAAAAGGCCTTGGATCTGGACTCCTGACAGCGGTTTACAGAGCCCCGGCCCTGGTGTTGAGGTATGCGCTGAGAGACGGGGAGGTGGATAAATGGCCGTGCATGCGGCAGGGGAGTCGGAAGAGAGTCAGAGAAGGGAGGAGAGGAGGAGGTTTGTTTGCAGGCCTGCTGGGTGGCTGAGTGCAGACAGCTGGAGGAGGAGTTGATGGGAATGGTATCTGCAGGGTCAGGGGTCAGCTCAGAGAGCTTTAACACACTTCCGCTGCCGGCCCCACGGCCCTGCGCTCTCTGGAATTCAGCTCTCCTCCACCTCCCACTCGCAGAGCGCGTGTGTCAGTTTTGGATTTTGCACAACACCAGTCGAAAGTTTGGGAGCACCAGCCGATGTGGATGAGGCATCTCAGAGTCAGTGGACCGATCTAGGATCATGTTCAGCCTGGCCTCCATCAGGCCCCCAACTTCTCAGTAGTCATAAGAAGTTACATGAATATTATCTTCTTGTTTGATAAGACAAAATCCAGTTCCTTACAAATGCATGCGTACAAAGCATCTTGGATGTGGAATAAATGATGAACAGTTTATAGATACAATATAAGATTTATAAGAGAAAGAATATAAGAGAAATTTGCAGATTATTAGTAATTAAAGAATAATAGGATTTCTGTGTTAATAATATTTGTTTAGTAGGGAAAAATCAAACTTCACTTCACTTTCTTGTATTTCTGCCAAACTTTATCAAGTGTGTGTAAAGCAATTAGTCCTTTATTGGTCGGCCACCTATTGTGTACAGATGTTCAAATGATCTTATAAGCTCACCGGCCAAAAAATTAGCCACCTGTAACTAATGTGTACCTAATAGTGTATAATACCTCCACAAGCACAAATAACAACTGTGATTTAATTTGGCATGAACTGGACAAGTTTCTGGATGCAGGCTACATCAACGTTCAGACACTCTTCCATCAAATAATTGCACAGTTGGTTCAGATTTGGTGGATGTCTTCCCTGGGGTTGTACTTATTGTTCCAGGAAGTCCCACAGACTTTAAAGAAGATTCAAATTTGGGAATTTAACAGGGCAGTCAAGATCCTGAATGTTCTCTATGCCAATCAGGCACATTTGCAGCCCTCTGAATGTGAGAATTGTAATACTGGAAACTTTCAAAACCTTGTTTTGCAGCAGCTCAAAGTAAGCACTGTGGTTCAAAGGTACTGAACCCATTTACCTAGCAAAGAACTAATACCTAGCAAGACACATAAAGCACCACCCCATCTTCTCAAACCGTGGCTTACACAACTTCACTGGACAGCTCAACATGCTTGGAGGAGACCCCTAACTGCCTGTTCTGCTACAATGCCTAATAAACATCTGTGTTAGCTACAGTATGGGTCCAAAGTTTAGACATATCCAACTAAATGGATGTTGTTGGTGATCTTAAAGACTCTACAGGCTTACACTATAAACGGGTGCACAATTAGCTGCACCCAGAAGGAACCAATCGACAGGTTTTGACATCATGAGACATGGGGAAGAGTTTTGCGCTCGGAGACGCATGTGACATAAGCAGGGGTAGGCCTTATTGCTGTACCTGACAGACCCAACAGCCACAATTGTAGACTGTCATGGTTACAATCATACAATCTCAACAAAAGTTGATGACACATGCAAATATCAACCCTCCAATGCTGTCTATAGCAAGATTAGCTCACACATAATAAAAGGTATTTAGGAATATTCTACATAATCTTGTACTATTCATTTTCACATGGAGTAAATCTAGTTGTTTGATAAGAAATAGCCCTCCTCAGCATCTGGCAGCTGGAAGTGGCCAATCTGCATGCACTGGTATGTGCTACTTACCATCAATAACTGTTAATAAGTGGCACTTTGTCACATTCAGTTACAGTATTATGTTTCTGCTATATCACCCACCATCTAGGAGTAGCTGTCTCTGTAAAACCTACTCTCTTTTTGGCATGAAAGCTTCACTAGTTCAGTGTAGTGAACAACAGCTGTGATACTGGGGGCAGGTAATGGAGGACCACTCTGCATGTTATCTTGTATTTCCTGAAGTAAATCATTGGAGAACCTTCGTAGGCTAGAAGGTATCCTTGCAAGTGTCTGCCACTCAGCAAGCCTAGTCCCAGGATCCCTTCAAGTCTGCACTCAGAAGCCTAGCCCAGACTGCTATATAGCAGCCAATGTGTGTATATGTCATTAGCATATTGTCCCTCCATCTCCAAAAAGGTAACGTGGGTACACGGTAACATGGGTAACAAAGGTGGTAACATGAGCCATACAAACGTTTTCGAAATTGAAGATAATGCAATGCAATGTAGTTTTTCTTGAACCTTCCGGCCATGTCTATTAGTCCTTCCATCATAAAACTCCAAACTTCTAAATCATGGTTTATGCTTTACCTCTTGCATCATCCAACCTGCCCCCCTCCCTCCACTTTCATGCTGCACATGCGGTTTCTCTATGCTCTGGGGCCTAAATGCATATCTCTGGGTGTGTTGGCCCCCTTTCCCTCCCCCCGTCAATCAATGACGGCATAGATCTAGTGCTTGCACTGCGGTATAGATCTGGCTGGGCCGATCCATGCAGGCCTGTCATTTCAGTGGCGGAACTGCTGAGGGCTCCTCTCCCTCCCAGCTGCCTGTGTATCGAGTGCCTGAATTTTTTTCCCCTCTCCTCTCTTCTGATGGCCCCGGCTACAGCCGCGCAAAGAGGCCAAACTATGATGGGGATAATATCTGTTATTTGGCCTCGGCCAGAGCTGTGGTCCACACTGCACTACCATTAAAGGACATTAGTGTGTTTGTGGGTGAGTGCCTATGTGTGTGTGTGAAGGAGAGAAAGAAAGAGAGAGAGCGAGAGAGAGAGAGAGAGAGAGAGAGAGAGAGAGAAAGAGAGAGATGGTCTATGTCTATGGTGAAGCTTGTGTGTCCAAGGAGCGCACACACAAACACATGTGGCTGGGGAAAGAGTAGGGACGAAAATCGCCTTGCAGATGTTCTCGATTGTGGTGATCCAATATCCTCTTGTGTTCCGCTGTTTAAAAAAAAAGGAGGCTGTTTAACAGCTCCCCCGGGGTGGGGGTGGGGGTGCGCACGGAGAGATTCTCACAGTGATAGAGCTCTGCCGGGTCCTCCGAGGGTTACCCTGCTTTATTTTGGACTGATTCTGCTCTCCTCTGGGTTTAGAAGCAGGTCATGTGACTACTAGTCTATTGCAATATGCTGTTGGGAGCAATGCATGTCATCTGTTGTTCTGTAAATACCATTTGCATTAGAGTGATGAATTAGCCACCATACAGTACTGCGCAAAAGACAGAGAGCACCCCTCATTTATTTAATGTTCAGGCAGAACAGCCATTAAGTGCAAGCTATTCATTTTTCAGCTTTAGGGAAAAAGTAGAGTGTTACATACTCATCATCAAAAGAATAGCTGCACAAATAGTTCCACCCAGAAGGCATCAACCGACAGGAATGAAACTTGGTTTGACATTGTGAGACATGCGAATGATGCGAAGTTTCATGTAGGTGATGTTAGCAAGGACAAGGCTTATCACTGTACCTGACTGACCCAACAGCCACGATTGCGGACATTCAGTGAGCAGTGATGCCCTCCATGAGTCATCCTGTTAATGCCAGCACCGTTGGCAGATGACTGCTGACACAGGACTACATGCACATAGACCATTACGACAACTGCCCTTAACACCACTTCAATGGCACCAAAGACTGCAATGGTGTCGTGCTAGACTGTCATGTAGTGACTCAGAATGGCAGCGGTTCATATTTAGTGACGAGTCCCGCTTTTGTCTTGGTGGAGCCAACAAATCCGTGTGCGGAGTCACCGTGCTCAGTGATGAACGATCCTGCAAATCCTGCAGGAACTGTGTGAGAATATTTAAGCTGCATGGGATGGATTGTTACAGGACACCATTAGGAACCTCTACAACTCCATACTGAGAGACATTGCTTCTGTATGTGCACTTCAGTAGATATTACCCATATCAGTCTAAATGTATCATCATTTATTGTTCCTGGTAGCCTTTATCTTCCTTCCCAATAGCACTGCACTCCCACACTTCCTTCTGGGTGCAGCTGCTCTGTTATTATTGTTTTTATTTGAAGTTCGTAGATAACTTCTCATGCAGTGTTTCTTTAGAACTTGAGAGCATTAGTAGGGTGTTTGTCTCTCTTTTCCTGAGGTAGCAGCCTTTGCTCTTCTGAGAAAGCTTTATCCTTTCTTTTAGAAAAATGTAGTAAGAATTTGATTGCACTCAGCCACAAGAGAATTAGTGAGGTCAGGTGCAGATATTGGATGATTATTTTTGGATCACAAATGCCATTCCAATCCCATAAGTATAGAAAGGAGCTCCATCACTCCAAAGAAAGTGGCTCCACCGAGTTGCAGAACATTGCTCTGGGACTTTATGCCTGTCTCTCTGACACTTGGCATTGGGCACGGTGACCTTAGGTTGGCTTACGAGTTGGAGATGTTTTCCACTTCTCAGAATCCAAACCCCAAATCACATTCAACGATGTTGGTCAGGCCTGGTCAGAGCACCAGCAGCTGCTTTGCTTAAGTTTCAAATTTTCATCTATTTATTTTTCTTTTGTAGTGAGGAGCTTCCTGACAGCAACCCAGCTAGCAGGGAACGATCCCAGAACTTTTCCTAACGTTCCCTACAACTTCTAATAAAATTTGAATCCAATGTTTTATCCAATCTCCAATGTTCAAAGAATGTTTCAAATATGTTTGTACTTGCAGATAAGGTTCCTGCAAGGTTCACTGTTAACTAAGACAGAACGTTTCAATCTGCAACATTCAGAGGATGTTCTGAGGAGGTTGTCAGGACCACAGATTATGTTACATGATAAAAAAAGAAGAACATTCTCACCAGAGCATTCAGATATGTTTTATAGATGTTCCTGAGACCTGTAATGACAGAACGTTTTTAGAGAACGTTCTCCTACCTTCACAAAGAGCATTCTGTCATTACAGAGCAGCCTCTCACGTTTACACAGTACTGTATATCATATCATACAGCTATAAAGAAGAATGGACTGAAATATAGGCTACAGTCTCAAAACCATAGTATATGCTGACAAACCAATCACAAATGTGTCCATGTAGTTACACTGAGGTGCATGTGAAGGTTTGTTTGTGTGTGTGTGTGTGTGTGTGTGTGTGTGTGTGTGTGTGTACGAGAGCGTGTAAGTAATCCTTGGTGGTTAAAGCCTGGAAACAGGAAACGCTGTTGCATTCCTTGCATTTTTCAAAATGTTGCAAATTGCTGAACACATCGATTTGGCCGGACGTAGCTACCAAGCTGGGGGCAGGGGTGTGATGAGGGGAGAGCAGGACTGAGTTTCTGCTCACTAAATCATGCTCCATATTTCAGGCCCTTTCTGAAAGCCTGACTGACACTAACTTCACAATAAAGAGAAAAGAAAGAATCCTGCAATCCTGAAAACAAAACTGTGTGATAATTTGATTAGCTTTTAATGGATAATTTAATAGTTTAGAAAGTAAACAGAGCCATTTAGAGTGGTCTGATGAGATTTCTTTACCATGATAGTTATAGAAACCTTTATAGAAAAGGGTTGCGGTGTCTACAACACTGTTATCTTTATGATCCTGTTGGAAAACAGTGATTTTTGACTATACCTTGTGTGTACCTCTCTGCCATTAATGGCTATTTAAAAGTACATTTTAGGCCACAGGCTTCTCAGAACTATAAAAAAACAAAGCTTCAAGCAACAGGTAATAATAACTATATTACTAATAAGAAGCAAAGAGCAGTTCATTAGTTAACATGACATACTACATTAACAATAGTTGCCTAATGCCTAACTAACATTAAGTACACATGAAACAACTACATGTTTGTGTGTTAAGGAAACACGTGTCCACTGTTATATTTACGGCATTTAGCTGACGCTCTTATCCAGATCCACTTACAAGGTTCATCATATTACAGAGAGGCCAGTGTAGTGTTAGGAGTCTTGCAAGGACCCTTATTGGTGTAGCACAGGATAGTCACCCAGACTGGGATTCGAACACCAGTCTCCCACATGTGGTGGTGGCTCCCTGGTAGGTAGTGGTGTTTTCCTCTGAGCTACACCAACCACCAATATGTTTACTTAACATTATTCAAGCATTGTTAATGTATTAATTCATGTTAACTAATGTATTACATCATATAACTTACAATCAATACTTCATGTAAAGTGTTACCAATAATTTTCTGTGATGTCGCTTTAAGAGTCATCTGGCTCCTATGACCACAATTCTAATGCCACTGGCAACCACTGCTAACTGAGCATCATGAGTGCCAATGCTGGCTATTTCTTAATCAATCAATTTGTCACAACTACATTTACACCATATGAAAATGAATAGTATATGAATATGTAAAAATATAAATAAATACCTTTAATTCAGTGTGCTAGTTGAGCTAATTTTGCTATCTATGGACCGTATTCGATGGTTGATATTTGCATGTGTAATAACACCGCTGGCTCAGCTTTTGTTGAGACTGTGTGATTGTAACCATGCATGTCTGCAATTGTGGCTGTTGGATGAGTCAGGTAGAGCATTAAGGCCTGTCCCTGCGAATGTCACAAGTGCAGCCGAGCGTGAAACTTGAATCATTTGCATGTCTCATGGTGTCAAACCGTCCCACCAAGTTTCATTCCTGTTGGTTGATTCCTTCTGGGTGCAGCTATTCTTTTGATGGTCAGTGTATGGTAGAGGTGGAGATATGGCAGAAATATAATACAGTGGGACATCAGGATGGTATATCAGGATATGTACTGATTCAGACATCTCATCAGTTGGAAGTGTTAAGTGTAAGCCTGTAGAGTCTTTAAAAGAACCAACAGCATCCATTTAGTTGGGTGGTGTCTAAACGTTTGACTGTTTTTTAAGATTGAGTTTTTATTGCACATAGTCGAAATGGACTATTGTAGAAATAGACTACTGTAGAAATAGACTACGGAGGACAGCGGATGTTATACGGTCTGACAGCGGCCGTAAGGATCTGGGCACTGAAGGAGCTGCCCAATGCTTTCACAGCGTGGTACATGGGGTGGGACAGGTTCTTCATCATGTGTTTGAACTTAGTCCTCATTCTCCTGTCCCCCACCACCTCCACTGGGTTAAGAGGACACCCCAGGACAGAGCTGGACTTCTTGATGATTCTGTTCAGTCTCTTCCTGTCAGCATTGGAGATGCTGCTGCCCCAGCAGACCACTCCATAAAAGATGGCTGATGCCACCACAGCATTGTGGAGGGTCCTCATCACTTGTGGTGAGTGTTGTACTTTTGGTGGTTGTCTGTTTCAGGAAGGTAGATAGTACAAGTAAGAGTACTGGAGAAACAGGAGAAGTACGCTGGAACAGATGGTGACAGTGTACCTATAAGGATTTCCATTGAGGTCACTGAATTGTCTTCATTGTAGTATAATTTTAGACATCTTGTGACTTAGCGGTGGTGCTCGGGGTGTTTGTGTAATGTTCCTGTTGGTTTAGAACTAAGGAAGAACATATGGTCCTGCGTAACACATAAGGTGAGGATGCTGACAGCATATTGGCCTATTCACACTTTGTTTGGGACTCTTAAAAAAGAATATCGGAAGAACAGCTTTAGTCACCGGAGCCTAGACGATTAGTCATCTCACACCACTCACTGCTCCAGCAGCCCAGTCTGAATGATGCATAGAGGAAAGAGAGAGGAAAAAAGGAAAAAGAAAGAATAGATCCTGTCACTTCCAGCTGGAGAGAAGGAGGGGGGTGAATGTGAGCTTAGTTCAGGCAGGAAGGCTGTCATGTCCAGGGCGGCCTTTGTAGTGGTGTGTCCACTGTCCTTGCACGCCTGCACATGAATGCTGGGCTGGTGTAGGAGGGTGGGTGGGGGGTTGGGGAGCCACTGGTCCACTGAGTTTGAAGCACTGTCCATCTCATAAAGAAAGAGGTCTGAGGTGAATTATTTAGCATACTCTATCTTAGCAGCCAGTCATTTTTCAACACCTGCACTTCCCACGGAGGTTAAGTGCAGGGCTCCATTCAGTCTTTTAGAGGTGAGGCAACTAACAGTGGAATGAAAAACAGAAGGATGGCGTGGTGACCGGAAAGAAACAAGGGATGAGGGAAGTTCAGGATGAGTGTGCAGTGACACGCTTTCTCAATCAGCTCCATGTGTGTCTTCCTTCAGGTGTTCGTATGAGATTCGCACACTATGATGAAGAGTAGGGATGTCACGTTTACACTCCTCCCAAAAAAATCCCCAGTCAAATGTAATCAGCAAAATGCTAAATTGTGTTCATATAAATATGTATAAACTCATTGTCAAAAGAAAAGTTACACCCAGAAGGAAGCGTGGGATTGCAGTGCTAGGGAAAGAGGATGAAGTTCACTAGGAAAAATAAATGATAATAAATTTACACTAATATGGACAATATATACTGAGCTACACATACAGAAGTAGTGTCTCAGTATGACGTCGGTCGCCATGTTTGCCAACACAACATGCCAGACGTCTCTGGAGCTGTAGAGGTTCCTAATGGTGTCCTGTGATAATCCATCCCATGCTGCTTGAATATTCTCACACAATTACTGCAGATGGTGTGGTAGGGGTGGAGGTGGGAAGACTCCAGGCCTTCAGAGCATGTAGCGAGTGACAACAAACCAGTCATCTTGGTGCTGACCACGATGCCTCCACACACGGATTCTTTGGTCGTCTCCACAAAGACAAAAGCGGGACTCATCACTGAAGATGACCTGCTGCCTTTCTGAGTCACTCCATGACAGTCTGGCACAACACCATTGAAGTCTTTGGTGTCATTGACGTGGTGTTAATGGTAGTCACCATAATGGTCTGTATGCATTTAGTGCTGGCTTGTGCAGCTGTCTGCCAATGGTGCTGGCACTAATAGGATGACTTATGGAGGGTATCACTGCTCACTGGATGTCCGCAGTTGTGGCTGTTGGGTCAGTCAGGTACAGTGATAAGGCCTGTTACAGCTTACACGTAAAAATCTCACATGTCTCACAATGTCAAACCTACCCACCAAATTTCATTCCTGTCAGTTGATTCCTTCTGGGTGCGGCTATTTGTGCAACTACTCTTTTGATGATGAGGGTATGTATTTTTTTTTTATGTAGAAATTTGTGCATGTCTCAAGCCCTGCTTCAGATTTTTCAGCATAGACCAAAAAAAAAAGGTTAACTAGTCAAGGCTGTTGCCTACATTCTTATCTATCTTTGCACAACAACAGATTTGTATTGTAAGTTGTTGATCTGTAATAAATGATAAGCTAATATTGATACTGAGAAAACCCATCTTCAGGATGCATGCATAAACCCGCCAGTCATCTCATCACCTATATCTGCTGCTTATGTTTTGCATCAGCCAGCTACCTCCATGCAGCCCTCACTTCCCGATGCTTCACGCCGTCCAGGAAAGCAGCGCCCGCTGCCAAGCGGGAAGAGCGTCAGTGGCCGAAAAAGCCACCGGGAGGAAGTTGGAAAGAACACGTTTGATGTCAGCGCCAGCGTATTTTTGGGCCCGGCGAGGAACAAAAGGGCCGGTATATTTAGCGGTGGTCAGGAAGCAGGCCGAGAGCAGGGCTGGGGGGTTCAGCGGAGGCCTCGCCGACTTTCCCACACTCCCAGGCCGGAAACAGCCCATGACAGCTGCTCCACCAAGAGGCCCCAGGTCGCCTGTTAGGGGAGCCATGGAGCTCAGAGGAAGGAAGAGGTTATACAGCCACCCCCCTGACCTCCCCCCAGCCATCAACATCCCAGCTTTCTCAGAGTGACCAGCTCTAGAACGTCCCCCCATGATGCACCGCTGCAGAGGAGACGAGGTCTGTGGGAATGTTATGCACATTCTTTAGAAGACGAAGGCCAGGGCCTTAGTTCAGAAGAGTCCCAGCACAGGCTGTCACTAGCGGTATAACTATAGACCTAGCTTATAGTTTACTTTGCAATACCGGGTTTATGATGCATTCATAATCAAAAGAAGAGTTGTGAAATTTGTTGCACCCAGAAGGAATTAACTGACAGGAATGAAACTTGATGGATAGGTTTGGCATTATGAGAGATGCAAATGACTCAAGTTTCATGCTCTACCGCACACGTGAGGTAAGCAAGGTTAGGCCTAAGAGCTGTACCTGACTGACCCACAGCCATGATTGCATGATTTAGTGAGCAGTGGTGCCCTCCAAGAGTCACAGTGGTGGACAAAGTATACAAGCCAGTACAGATACCCAAGGTAAAATACTTCTCCAGTAAAAGCACTCCACTGGAGTAACAGTACTACAGTATTTACCTTCAAATGTACTTAAGTATGGAGAGTAACAGGAGCATGATTTATTATGGCTCTAATGTCCTATTATCATTTTTGGAACAAGACTCTTAATCATAAGACCCTAGTGTCTCTCTCAGTCCACCAGTCTTTAATAGAAGGTCATTAATTAGTCTGACACTGATCATGAGCACAGAACACTGAAGAAGAACAGGTTCCATTAGCTAGAACTATAAAATAACTTTTTGCAAACAAGCACCGTTTCAGTGTAAGTTTGTTACAAGTTTAAGTTCAATAGGAACTTTCCTGGAACTGGATCACAAATGAGTTTTCTTTTTCCATATTGAATCTGTAGGTCTCTGTTCATGAACATAAACCAGCCAAAACACATTTACTATTAAAGATAAAATAGAGTTTGTATAAATGCAGAAAAAGACGCTCGCGAGTCACGAGCGCATGTGTACATATTTCTATATTGTGGTCTATTTACCCACAAAGTCAGGAACAATATGTTTTATCAGTTTGCTTACCCCATCATGCGTTGCCTTCCTTCCTCCAGGTGATCCTTCATGTTGTCCAGGCCGGAAATAGACATTTCCATGGATGCCAAGAAGTTTCGTTTTGACGTTATGTTTTTACACACACATAAGCCAAAAGGGATCACAAATTTCCCATAATGCAGTGAGTATACAGTAAGATATTTGAGTTTGAAATGTCATGGAGTTAAAGTACAACGTCATCCAAAACAGAAATGCTTCAGTAAAGCACAGATACGCAAAAAAAAAGCCCTACTTAATTACAGTAACTAATTACATTTACTTAGTTACTGTCCACCACTGATGAGTCATCCTGTTAGTGCCAGCACCAGAGGCAGACTGCTGCATGACCCAGGACTACATGTCCTTATGACATACTGTGTCTTGTTATGATGACTGCCCACCACATCAACATCACTAAAGACTGCAGTGGTGTCGTGCCAGACTTTCAGACGTCCAGAAGGCCTGGTGTCACTCCACCTCCACCCCTACTGCAGGACCAGCAGGAACTGTGAGAATATTCAAGCTGCTTGGGATGGATTATCACAGGACACCATTAGGAACCTCTACAGCTCCATGCTGAGACGTCTGGCATGTTGTGTTAGCAAACATGGTAGCCTGACTCCATGCTGGGAGACTCTACTTCTGTATGTGTAGCTCAATAACTATTGGCCATATCAGTCTAAATCTATCATCATCTATAGTTTCTGTTAGCTTTCATCTTCCTTCCCAACAGCACTGCTGTCCCACACTTCCTTCTGGGTGCGACTATTCTTTTGATGATTTTTTTTTTATCATACTTGTAAATTTAGTTACTTCCTTTACACTATGGGCGTGCCCAAATGCAGTCACTCCTTTTAGCCAATTATTAACATCTATCCATATGTGGAACGAGACTTCCACTGCACTGTCCCACCTCCTCTCAGTCTTTGAATCCCGTCACTCACACGTATTTATAGCTCCATCATACTCATGCAGCACCACCTGCAGGAGTCTTTAGTTACTACCACCTTACTGCCACCTTTCTAAGTGGCTCATTTTTGTCTGAGCAACAATGAACTGATCATATACAACCTCTATCTCAAGGGTTAATTGACATTACACATAATTAATATCACTGAGGTTTAATTCATACACTCCTTGCCATTCTGCCTGGCCCATCTGTGCATATGTTGTTGAACCTGGACTTGTGCTCCAGCTTAACATAATTTAACAGCATGCTTGTTCCAGACACATTTCCTCTGCAATAGGAAACTCCGTATTGGGTTGCATTTTCATTTATTTATTTCATTACGGGGGCTGAGCTTCAGCAAGATGATGATGCTTGCTGAAGCATTTCCTCTGCATTCTTCCTTTGATTATGATGAGTTTACTAAAACATTTTTGGGGGATATCATTTTGTATTTGTTCAAGGATAATCTTATTAAAGGTTAGTGAACTGAAGAAACTAGCACTGATCTTTTTAGCAGTCAATACCATTCAGGTATTTTTGGCCACAGAGTGTTTTATGTGTTTATCAATAGTCCTTTCAGGTTTCATTGAGTCACCATCAGTCATTAAAGCCATACAGTATTATGAAATCTATGAATGGTTATGTTGTTGTTCACTTAACTCCTTTGAACTTTGAACGGCTGTCTGAATGATAAGCAGATTACTCAGTTATCAGTACATTATAACAGATAGCGGCAGCACTAAAAGTAGAAGGGCTTGATTTGCACACAAGCTGGGGTGGCTCTGATAACCATATTGTTTCTTAAATGGTGCCAATGCTTTCTCTTAAATACAATACCTGTATCAGTAATAGGGATACTAATATCACAATGCAATTTCTGATGCACATATGCACCGATGGAACTTAATCCTTCAGCATCCTGACCAAGCAAATAGGGAAATATTAACAATGCAAGTAGTGAAATTTATTAAATTAGCTAAGCCACTTGAACATATATACCATGAAGAAACAATGTGACTGTTTGGTAACAGCTTTTCTATTTTTGTTTGGAAATTAATTTAAACTCCTTAGTTGTATAAAGCTACATATTTCTGTTCATCAAACAAAAAATTTGCAGTTCCAATCAAAACAACCCACATGTGCTCTGGCTGATTTTTTAACCTAACATACCTCTGCCGATTGGTAGAGATGCCACAATCAGGTTGAGTTAAGTTCAGCACCTCTTTCATTAAGGGAATTTAATTAGGATATTTGTTTAACAGGAGTGCCACTAATAAGCCAGATAACATACAAACAGTACAAAACATGCCAAAACATTGTCTGAATTAAGTTGAAAGTTAATCTTTCAGCGTTCCCTAATCTCCAGCTGTGTAGACACTTACAGTCTGAGTTAATATTAGTCCATGTTGTTACCAAGATAGTAATCACTAGAGAAACATAACACAGGAACTGCTGGTCACTAATGATGGCCTTTAACATTGCAGGCACCTAGGCGGGCTAGTGTGGGCCTGCATCAGTTAGCAGCATCAGATCACTGATGTGGTCCCACAACCTGACAGTTGCATAATCTGCTGAAAACAGCTGCTACTGGCAGCATGAATGATTGTGATATTTACTGAAGTCTGATGAAAGCTAAAGTGTACAGGACAGAAAATTATAGGTGCAAAATTCATTGAGGTTCATTTTTACTAAGCAGGAGCCTATTAGGTTTAATAGAGTAAGTACCAGCATCTGAAATTGGCTGATACTTAGAGTATTAGCATCAGTATGGGAAGAGAGAAAACGACATCTATAACATATATTAATTTTACTTTACAAACCATCATAGAAAGAAATGTCAACTAATTATGTTTAATATTCAGGTAATTAAAAATTCTCTTTCATGGATATACCTAAATGCAAACCTGTACCTGAATAAAACAACCTGAGTTCCACTCTTTAAACGACACAGAGGTGTATGATATTATTAATAGATCCAGAAAACCCAAAGAAAGGTCTGTGTACAAAGACCCAAAAACAATATAAGATGGCCATGATATTAGGCCCTATGGCAGCACTGCATTAAAAACAGACACGGCTGGGCTCAGGAACTCTTCCAAAACCATTGCCTGTGAGCGCAGTCTGCCACTGCATCCACAAATGCAAAGTAGATTCCAGACAGAAACAGATCCAAAAACAGGGGGCACATCATTAAACCTGTTACCAGCACACTGTCCAAATACCAGCATCCATGATGGTGGATGACTGGGGGGGTGGAGGGGCATTAGTGCACATGGCTGACTTGCACATCTGTGAAGACACCATTAATGCTGAGTGATATATACAGGTTTTGGAGTAACAAGTGCTGCCATCCAGATAACTTCCTTTTCAGGTGAGGTCTTGTTTACGTCACCACATTCTACACATGCCACAACAGCACTCATGTTACAAATTTACCTCACTCATGTTAAAAATTTACCTCACTCATGTTAAAAACCTACCTCACTCATGTTAAAACTTACCTCACTCATGTTAAAACTTACCTCACTCATGTTAAAACTTACCTCACTCATGTTAAAACTTACCTCACTCATGTTACAAACTTACCTCACTCATGTTAAAACCTTACCTCACTCATGTTACAAATTTACCTCACTCATGTTAAAACTTACCTCACTCATGTTACAAACTTACCTCACTCATGTTAAAACTTACCTCACCCATGTTAAAACTTATTTCACTCATGTTAAAACTTACCTCACTCATGTTAAAACTTACCTCACTCATGTTACAAACTTACCTTACTCATGTTAAAACCTTACCTCACTCATGTTACAAATTTACCTCACTCATGTGAAAAACGTACCCCACTCATGTTAAAACTTACCTTACCATGTATCAAAACTCACCCACTTAAAACTTCACCTTATGTTAAAACCTTACCTCACTCATGTTACAAATTTACCTCACTCATGTGAAAAACGTACCCCACTCATGTTAAAACTTACCTCACTCATGTTAAAACCTTACCTCACTCATGTTACAAATTTACCTCACTCATGTTAAAAACGTACCCCACTCATGTTAAACCTTACCTCACTCATGTTAAAACCTTACCTCACTCATGTTAAAAACGTACCCCACTCATGTTAAACCTTACCTCACTCATGTTAAAACCTTACCTCACTCATGTTAAAACCTTACCTCACTCATGTTAAAAACGTACCCCACTCATGTTAAACCTTACCTCACTCATGTTAAAACCTTACCTCACTCATGTTAAAACCTTACCTCACTCATGTTAAAACCTTACCTCACTCCTGTTAAAATCATACCTCACTCCTGTTAAAACCTTACCTCACTCATGTTAAAACCTTACCTCACTCATGTTACAATCATTCCTCACTCCTGTTAAAACCTTACCTCACTCCTGTTAAAACCTTACCTCACTCCTGTTAAAATTTACCGCACTCGTGTTACAAACTTACATCACTCATGTTAAAACCCTACCTCACTCATGTTAAAACTCACCTCACAAAACCAAACCTTAAAAATATACTTCAGTCATGTTATAAACTTTTCTCACTTAAGTTAATACCACATACTGAGTGCTGATAAAAGTGGAGCTCATGAACACAGTGATACACATGGACTTTTTTCAAGTGTTACTGCAAAAGTTATATTTCATGCTGTTGTATGCAAATGTATGTGGCTTAATGAATAAATTGTGCAAAATATGTGCACACAGCGTTAAAGAATACTGCAGCTTTGTAGATAATATGTTAACTTTACAAAAATGTCATGTGTTTCACTCACAAAAACAGCCATACTAAATTTGGTTGGGGGCGTTCAAACTTTTCCATATGACTGTGCTGTCTGATTATTATGAGCAGATGAATGTTGCTTTGTCATTTTGCTCTGTTGCAATATGGGAGTGCAAAGGCTGACATGATGTCTCAACCATGTACTGGTTTTTGTCTCCATCTTGTGGTGGTGAGTATCTGCCTGTAAAGAGAGCGCACCCACACAGTAAATTCCCTGCCCTGGGATGTTGTTGATGGAGATCATGAGCAACTGATAAATCTTTTGCTTGACTCTTATTACTAATTTAAGAAATTAAGAAATGGTGCTCATGGTGGAAAGCTATTGGGTTTTATATTTGCGTTGTGCATGTAAGTTTTACTACTGTGGCCAGAATTTCTGTATGAGGCATTTTTTCAACAAGAAATCAGTCTTATCAGCAGATTGTATATTCAAGCCCTGTGTTTTTACTCCAGAATATAAGCACATAAGGACATAACAGGCTCTTTATGGTTTCTGACCATATCAAAGTAATCAAGTTTCAAGTTTCAGGTTTATTTGTCATTTGCACAACATGTCAGGACATTTATGCATTGAAATGCTTGTGGTGAGGCTCAGGATGGTGCTCTACAGGAGGACAAAACTATATACATACTAAACATTAAAATAAAGAGATATAAGTTATATTAAATAAATACAAAATACACAAAATACTGAATATACAGAGACAGGAGGGGTCTGTAGAAATTCTGATATGTACATTTATGAGACAGGTATAGTCTGAGAGAGATATAAATATAAATATAAATATAAATATGAATGTTTATGTCTATTCCTGTTGCATAAAGTGACTTAGTGATGTTGTCCATAGCAGTGCTATATAGAGTATTAATAACAAAGTGTCCGAGTGCAGTGCTGTGGTGGTGTTGGTGGTGTTGGTGGTGTTGGTGAGAGGTTCACAGCTTGTTCAGGAACCTGATGGCTTGTGGGTAGAAACTTAATTACTCGGTTTGTTCTGGCCTGGATGCTGCGGTACCTCCTGGCTGATGGCAGTAAGGTGAACAGGTCGTGTGCTTGGTGGCTGCAGTCCCACCAGATCTTCTGGATTTTCCTCAGGCAGCGGGACCGGTAGATGTCCTGCAGGTCTGGAAGTTTGCTGCCTATGATGGACTCCGCTGTCCTCACCACTCTCTGCTCACAGCTGCCGTGCCAGACAGTTTGGCATGGAAGAATATCACACTTAATAAGAAGCACACTATGCATGTGTAGTCAGCTGTGAATGAAATGAATCACTGTCTGTATGTACTATACACTATACACTCATCGTCACTGTTGTCTCCACGAAGACAAAAGCGGGACTCGTCACTGAAGATGACCCGCTGCCATTCTGAGTCATTCCATAACAGTCTGACACGACACCATTGCAGTCCTTGGTGACTTTGACATGGTGTTAAGGACAGTCATCACAATGATGTGTTTGCATGTAGTCCTGTGTCGTGTAACTGTCTGTCTATAGTGCTGGCACTAACAGGATGACTCGTGGAGGGCATTTCTGCTGCTGAATGTCCACAATCATGGTTGTTGGGTCACTCGGCACAGTGATAAGGCCTGTCCTTGCTTAGGTCACATGCATAGCCAAGTATGAAACCTACCTACCCACTAAGTTAATTCCTGTCAGTTGATTCCTTCTGGGTGAAACTATTGTTTTGATGATGAGTGAATATAATCAAGCATGCTCAGCTCAAAATGAATGTCTGTTAGACCCCTATCCATCATGTTTAGTAATTTCTCTCTCTGAGATCTGTCTGTAATATTTGTATGGTATTACGTACAGAAACGTTATTATGCATTATAACCTCTCCTTATGGCTGTTAGAGTTAACAGGCTGTTTTGGTACTGTGTCTTTCAGACTAATGTAAGTAAATGTAAGTGGCAATTTAATAACCTCTTTGTATTGCACTTATAATGTCCTTCGTCAATGTGTATTGTGTTGCACTTATAATGATCTTTCTCTAGGTACCAGCACTGGCCCCCTGTTTGGGCAGTGTCTGAGCTCGTGGTGAGTTTTAGGCTCTAAACTTCCTCTACTAGCTGGAATATTATCCAACAGAACACTAAGCACGGTTGTAAGTTGCTCTGGATAAGAGCGTCTGCTAAATACCTTAAATGTAAATGTAAATGTAAATGAGCTTTGCTCCGATTTGCTGCCCTGTGTTGTGCCTTATTCAAAAAGCAACCCTGACTAAAACACTCCTTACTCCACCTTCCAGCTTGAGTAGATGGGGCTAAACCTTTGCAGGCTGAATATGTAAATACGACATGTTTTGTGATGTCGTGACAATAAAGAATTCCAGCTTCTGTTTTTACAGCTTGGTGGTTTCCTTTGGTGGAATGTATGGACTGTGGCATTAACGGTACTCTTTAAAGCTTGGGAAAAGGAATGTTTTTAAGCACACCATTCACGAGTTGTGGTTAACTTGCCCATGGCATGAACATATAAAGGACATTCTAATGCATTATTCAAAAATGCATTATCCATGTGACGTAGCCAGTTGTCAAAAATATCATGGAAAATGAGGAAGAAAGGACAGAGAGAGCTTGGTTTCCCTCCTCCCATGATCTTCAGTAAATCTGGATGATGCAACTTCTTGTTGAATGTGTAACTTGTGGAATATTCTGAATATTTCACTAAAGTGTACATTTTTCATAAGGCATAGATGACACATAAAAAAAGCATGTTTCAGGCAGGAGGTTCACATTAATATGTGAATAATAAAACAATGTGTGGTGTATTATGATGTTTGCTTTTACATATAGTGTACTATAAATAGTACAACATAATAAAATTAGTTACAGTGGGTATTGGGGCAGTGCCAGCTGGTTTTGTGTAGGTGCTGTAGGTTGGTTGAATGTTTGTAGGGCATTTATCTGAACCATGCATGTAGATGACAGTGAGGGGCCCATTACATTATGTTTAAAATGTCTGAAATGGGAAACTACCATACAGACGTAGAAATGTATAATAATGTAATAACAGTGGGACCCCCAAAATCAGCACCCTAACATCAGAATCACCCACAAGCCCACTTTCTTAATCTGAAATTCATGCACGGTTCTCTTAAAACAGCATATTTATTTTGCTTACTCTGGCTTTGTTTGCACAGCAGATGGAACGTCTACCGTGCAAGGCCTAATGCCTCGGAGCAGTTTTATCCTTAGAGCAATATCCTACATCAAGCTTAAGTGCAAAGATGCAAAGACATCTCCTTCATTCACTAAAGGCCAGAGAAATGAATTATTTAACATTGCTCCACTTTTCTTAAGGCTCAGCAAGGCGAATGCTCTTGTGGTGTGCCGTTAGCAATTTTGCACCCCTGTCACGACCTAAAGATGGCAGTGTTGCAGTGTTCTCTGCAAACGTCAGCTGGGTTGCAGGGTGACAGGGCATTGTATTGTAGTGCGGCTGTGGCGGGCCCTGACAGAGTCAGTGCCCTGTTGGATTGTATTATTTGGTTTGGTTTATTCCATTGACTTTCATTATATGGTACGGTGCAAAGGTCAGAGGTCACCATGGAAAGCATAGTGTATATTTAACAGTATATATAAACAAAACATGATAACATATAGTCGCTGTCCAATGAAAGCATGTGTCTCTATTGTCAATTTTGACTTCTATTATTTGAACACACCAGCAGCTGTTTACACTGTCTGTAAATTTCAAATTCATGTGATGAATGGACCAACAGAAATACTTCAAAATAGCTTGTAAAAATGTCTGGTTTAATTCACTCTTTAATTCACTCCCATTAAAATTAATTTAGGGTTTTGTCCGTACCTGTAAAGTTGCCATTTTTTTAAAGTTACTTGTTTTTCTTTGGACAGCGGTGATATGTTGATCTCACAGTACATACAACAATATACACACATCATCAAAAGTATAGCTTCACAAATAATTGCACCCAGAAGGAGTCAGCTGACAGGAATGAAACTTGGTGGGAAGGTTTGACATTGTGAGACATGCAATTGATTCAAGTTTCACATATGTGCATGCGAGGTATCAAGGACAGACTTATCACTGTACCTGAGTGACCCAACAGCCATGACTGCGGACATTCAGTGCGAAGTGATACCCACCATGAGTCATCCTGCCAGCATCATTGGCAGATGGCTGTATCTCAATTAATATTGGCCATATCAGTATAAATATGCAGTATATCGGCCTCACTAAATGGCATATGGAAACGTGTACGTCTATATATACTTTAAATAATTTCATTTTGTGTTTATTTTGGGTCTAATGTGTCTATTTTCTGTGTGTAAGCACTGCCAGTACAACACCTAGATCCCGCACAGCTGTGTAAATGTGAGGTGGCAATAAATGTGACTTGATTTGCGTTAGGCTTTAAGTGCTGTCTATTTGATAGGGACAGTTTCAGTGGTCTACATGGTCTTGCACGGTTGCTAGGAGTCCAAAATACCCGCTGTACAAATAACAGCTTGTTCCTAATGGCTGTTGTGACTAGAAAACAATACAGTGAGGGTAGTCATGGACTTTAGCATGGCACAGTAACTAGTTCTCTTTAATAGGAGACCAAGCGCCATTTTTACAGCCTTCACTCTCCTGCTTTGTGTCTCTGTGTGGTGTAACGTGTTTTGGTGTAAGCCTCAGATATGTGTATGTAGGGGTGGATGAGATATAAGACTATAGATTTAGTAATAAATTACATCACTATACTTTTCTGAGCGTATTGTGTTTGTCAGTACTTCAAGTAGACCAGTCAACTGCAGGCCTCATCATAAGGAGAGCGTATTTAGCCTTGTTAGATTGTATTTACTGGAGGAATCTTAGTATTCCGCCCATTGCACACACCTACAGCTGATCATGGACTCACTGCTACTTAGTCAAGTTAAGTCAACTTTTATTTATATAGCGCATTTTACAATAGATGTTGTCACAAAGCAGCTTTACAAAGAACCTGGTGTTCAAGCCCCCAATAAGCAAGCCGAGGGTAACAGAGGCAAGGAAAAACTCCCTTAGATAGGAAGGAAAAACCTTGAGAGGAACCAAGACTCAAACAGGTGTCCTAAACCCCTTTGTTGGCCCTGGCGGTTTGCAAGGTTCTGCTTTATGGGTTCTTTGGCTAAGCCTGAGTTTTGTTCCTTGCTTTGTCTCCTGTCTGTGGATTAGAGTTTGGTGATCTGCCCTGAATAAGAATATGCAGTTTGGTGGCTGCTGGGTAAAGGAAGCAAACGGGTTTGAAAATTGGGCAAGGGATGGGCATGGGCGGGACGAGTGCAGGTTAGACAGTCTTTGAATTTACACTTGGAGGTCTACCCTGAGTGTATGTTAAACTGTGTCTGTAGGTCAAGCAGAAGCACAGTAGATGGGCAGGCACTTTTCCATCCCATTCATTCTTAATGGGAAAGCGAAGTTTTTCTCAGAACTGTAAGTCGGATCAGAACGCTGTACACAATAGAACAGACTCCTTTGATTTTGTTTACGTTTTGATTGAACGAATTTTAGTGTGACACTCTCCAAGAGGCAAAAGAATGTAAAAAAATTCGAAATGATTGCGTAGCTTATTTTTGCACTTGCACTTGGGGGTCTGCCCTGAGATAGTGGATGTTAAACAGTGTCTGTTGGTGGAGCAGATTTACAGTAGATGGGTGTAACAGTTAGTATATAAATATAAATAAATATCTTTCACTCATACCAACACACCATTCCCTTTCAGACAAAACATTCTGAAGTGGGAACGGTGTCAATATCTCAAAAACTGCAGGACTACTTAGCAAAAAATACATAGATGTGCACCAGGAGGAGGAAGAAGAAGATGACTCTGGAGGATGGAAAAATGGAATTTGATACAAATAGTGTTGCACAAAACCACTAATTAATACAAGAAATATTTTACTTGTACCTTTGTACTTTAAATAAAGGTTCAAGAGAATGGACAAAACACAGATTATTAGATTTTCCAATATGTTCCAAATTTCCCACAATTGGGTTTTGTGTATAAATACAAAAAAAGATCTATATGTACATGTATGTATAAATATTTGTATCTGTGTGTGTGTTTGTGTGTGTGTGTGCATGTGTGTGTGTGTGTGTGTGTGTGTGTGTGTGCGTGCGCGTGTGTTGCGTGTGTGTATGTGTGTGTGCGCGTGTGTGTGTTTGTGTGTGTGTGTGTATGTGTGTGTGCGCGTGTGTGTTTGTGTGTGTGTGTGTTTGTGTGTGTGTGTGTGTGTATGTGTGTGCGCATGTGTGTGTGTGTGTGTGTGTGTGTGTGTGTATGTGTGTGTGTGCATGTGTGTGTGTGTGTGTGTGTGTGTGTGTGTGTGTGTGTGTAGTTACAGTGAAATAACTATTAGTGACCGAAGTGTAGATCCACATACAGGCTCTGATTTTAAAGGGTTAAATCGGAGCTGTGCTGAAAGTCATACTGATTGCTCTAAAGGGCAGTATTTTATAGGTGTGCTGACCCTCAAAAGATACTCTGTGTTACAAGAGCCACTGACTGATCAATAAAGAACGCTCTGGGAGGCTGACTGTCACTCACAGAGTGTATGACATCCTCAGGGGTGAAGGACAGTTTGTGATATCTTTACCATGTGTGTTCTAGGTGCTGATAAAAGCTTCTGTCTGCGCTGATTTCATAAGAAGTAAATAAGGTAAGCATTGTTAAGCTCATAGCGACGTAGAGAAATATACGGTAGCCTTTCACACATTGGTATCTTCATTTGGAATTCACATGGCTTTCATACACAAAGTGTAGTTTCACATTTAAATTACTGGGAATCGGAATCAGGGGGAAACAGGGGGAGAAATGCACTGCCAGTCAACTAAATGGATGTTGTTGGTGATCTTAAAGACTCTACAGGCTTACACTCAACAGCAACTGATGTGATGCCCCAAACAATACATATCCTGACATACCACATGTAGTCTTGATGTATCACTGTATCATATTTCTACCATATCTCCACCTCTAATCTATATTTAGCCGGGCTAAAAGTTTGAAAGCTCTAGTCACTCTTGGTTTAGTGAATATTCATGATGGACAGACCAATAGAAATGTCCCAAAACTGCCTGTTAAAAAATTCTTGTCATATCAACCTCCACTGCAGGTTAGGAAAGCTGTTTTATCCTCCTGTAAAGTTCCATTTTAGAGTTTTTAAGGTAGACTGCATAATTCCATGAGTACTATTTTATAGTTTGATGTCTTCACTTTTATTAGAAAGTACAGCATTAAGATAAAGATAAGGAGAACCTTCTATGAGCAGCTGTGTTGTAACTTTATCATAGCAAGGTGGAATCTATGTTCAAGTTGGTGGAGGAGGTCTACCTTACTCTTTAACAGAGATTGATTGATTTGGATGCTTTTGTATCTGTGCTGCTGCATGGCCTTTTCTGTTTTCTTATAGGATGCCCATCTCGCTTGAAATAAATCAGGAACAAATATAACTAGAGAGGTGCACTTCCTGAAGAAGATGCTGAGTGATTTTGCACAGAACTGGGCACCACTTTGGAATACGGCTACCTTTACGAAAGACTTTTAAATGGTTTAAAAATAGGTTATCTCTGGTTATTAGAAAACACAAAGTATTAATAAACAGTTATGACACCATAATATTAAGGGCAAAAGTGAGCTTCCCATATGATGCATATGAATATGTATTGAGACTGAAAGGCTTTATGCCAGTTTCAATACATATGGCCAGTAAACATCACAATTTACAGAGAAGGGAAGCTTTCAGTATAAAGGTATGTATGTTCAATGTTAGACTAACAACAGGTCACTGTTGTCGGCCTTATTCATGTGTTGTAACTGCTTATTAATGATTTTAGGTAATTTGTATTTATGACCTAATTAATAACCATTAGTAAACTCTTTTTAAACCATTCATAAAGGTAGCTTTATTCTAAAGTGGTACCCAGTACTGTATATACTTCGTACTGTTTAGTCTATTCCAGTGTAAAGGATGTACTATGTTTGCATGGATGTGATTAACTACACTGCACTCTTGCCTTACAGTCTGACATCAACTGTCATCTTCTTAAATGCAGCTAGTTTTAATGCTAATTCACATTCAGCTTCGAATACACATTTTCATTTTCACTTTCACTCCAGTTCACTACCATTTATTAAACATTAAAAATCCACAAAGTTGTTTCCATAGCGGGGATGAATTTTATTACTGGATTAGATTAGATTACATACAAATACAGTGTTAAGTACATATAAAGTGCAGGAAAGTAACCATGGAAAATGAGGTCACGATATATATATATATATATACTGAGACAAAAGACTCATCACTGAAGATGACCTGCTGCCATTGTCTGGCACAACACCATTGCAGTCTTTGGCGAAGTGGTGTATGTATGTAGTCCTGCATCATGCAGCTGTCTGCCAATGGTGCTGGCACTACCAGGATAACTCATGAAGGGCATCACTGCTCGCTGAATGTCCTCAATCGTAGCTGTTAGGTCAGTAAGGTAGAATGATAAGGCCCATCCTTCCATATGACACATGTGTGGCCGAGTGTGGAACATGAATCATATGCATGCCTCACAATGTTAAACCTATCCACCAAGTTTCATTCCTGTTGATTGATTCCTTCTCGATGCAACTATTCTTTTGACAGTGGGTGCATATACCGAGTGGATGGGCTGTTCTGATTAATTAACCCACCACCCAAAGTAATGCTGCAGCCTAAGTAGGTGTATAGCATGTTTTGCTTGCTATGTTTGGAAACATGTTATGGGCAGTACAGTGGTCAGTGGTGTCACCTTACAGTAAAAAGGCCTGGGTTTGATTCTCAGTCGGGGCATCTGGGGTCCTTTCTGTGCAGAGTTTGCATGTCCTACAGTCAAAACCCATACAGTCAGGGCTACTGAAGATGCTAAATTGCCCCTATAGGTGTGAGTGTTGGTGTGAACGTGTATGTCTGTATGCCTGCCCTGTGATGAACTAGTGGCCTGTCCAGAGGGTTTCCTGCCTTCCAGGCCGTTCAATACTGGGATAGGCTCCAGCATTCCCCTACAACCTAGAAGGATAAGTGGCTCAGAAGATGAATAAATGAAAAACGTATTACTAACCATATGGCAAAGACGCAAGCCAAAGACTCAGCTATTGTACAAATGCACCACCGTTGCTTTTCCTTTGAACCCATCCCGTGTCCCCATAGCGTATAGATTTTCATAATAAGCTGTAGCGTGATGCCTCCACACTGCCCGGAATCTGCAGCTGAACCCACAGCAGAAACTTTCAGAGAAAAGTCTGCACAAGCTAACTACTGTCCTATTATACACATCCTGAGGTGGGCCTTGATTAGGGCCCTCAGCAGGGTGTAGGTTCTTTATTATACGATAAATATTCCTCAGCTCAGGATCTAAAGTGTTTTTATTGACTGTTTACAGCCAAACCCCCAAAAAACAAAACAAAAAAAATGCACCAAACCTTGGAGAGGTTGGAGCGAATGAGGGGAAGGTAATAAAGAGGTGTCGGAAAAGGCTCAGGATATCTGAGGGATTTATTTATTTTCCAATGAAGGAGGAGGCTGGTGAGAAATTGTTGGGGGAGTTAAGGCATTGGGGGTACTGAGGGAGTTCAAGGCCAGGAAATTTAGAGAGCACAACAGTGCAGAAGTTAAAAAAGGGGAAGGGTGGGGGTCTCTTTTTATTATTCTTAATCATCAAAATGAATTAGGTTTTGCGGGAGAGGAAGGGGAGGGGGGGTGGCTTGAAAAAGGAGTAGTTGCTTTTCCCCCCCTCTCGTTTTTTTCTTTTCTTTTCCCCCTTATTTTTCAACAGATGTAGAAATGATTGAAATCCCAGCAGGCCTCATTATCTGAATCCTCCTGACACCCGGGGAGGGCTTAAGGTCTTAAAGTAACGATTCAAACATGATTTGTATTAAAGCCAACAATCTCCCGCACTGGAACATCAAATTACTGAAAACTCACACTATAAAAAAATGGGGAAAGGTGGGGGGGCTCGGAGTTGGTCCGGTGGGGTGGGGTGGGGGACTTCTCAGAGCTTACAGACATTTAATTGTTTCTGACTTGGTGAATCTCAGCTAAGATCTTAAGCAGAGATGCCCAGGAAGGGAAACCATTGTTATGATGTGTTCGATTTTTGTGTTCCTTCCTCCGTTCCTTGTTTCATATTCACACTGGAAGTCGCCCCTTTGGTTGGAAAGTTTCAATGTGTAGCGAGGAAGGCTTAAAAAAGACAAAGGAAAAAATAAATACAGCTGGATCCATGGCTGATGCCTCCGGAAGGGCCCTTCGGAACGAGGGAAGACGGGAAAGGGGAGGGGCTTCAGTAGTGGCACGTGTTTACGGCTTGATCAGAATGCATATGCTGCCTTGCTAATGACTTAAAGCAGGCCTCGTGGGAACCTCCCCTTCGTACTGTACGTGGTAATTAGTGCTTTGTTTGCTCTGTTCATTAATGGCTCGGCTTTAACCTTACAAATCCATCTCTGTCAGATGTGTGCCCGTGCCAGCTCGGCCTGAGGCTCGCTGCTTTCCTCTTCCCTGGTCCTGCAGACGAAGTGCCACACATGTAGCCGTGTGCTACGCCCAGCACTAAGTGGACATGACGCGCAGCTTCCGCCGCCGTCCTTGCCTCTGGAGCACCGTTTGATCATAGCTCTGTCATGCTGCTTGATAGAAGGCCGGGAGATAAGGAAAACGAGGAAGGAAGAGAGAGAGACATATGAACCCTTTTTGATACCCAGCCTAGCCAAGCCTTAGGCCGAAGGAGGAGATACAAAGGATTCCCCAGCAAATTGACATAATCTGCAGTGAGTGAGGCTTTTAACAACAGACGTGTGCTCAAAGAGGGGAGCTCGGTGACCCTCATTGAGCTCCATTGAATAGAATCCCACCTTGGGAGCGCCAGCATCCACCCTCCACCCCACGCCCCATAATCTCCTGCTGCTACATAACCTAGCACGCATGTGGAATCCTTTGATTCCTGATTCAATATTCCTAGCATTCCGAAAGCCTCTTCCCAGTTCGACCCAGCGGTGAAGGCAGCGTGCCCGGCCTCATGACGCTCCTCCCCTCTTCTTTCCTCCCCTCTCCTCTTTCTCTTTTTTCCAAGCAGTTTTGGGCCATTTCTGTTGGGCCATTCATTATGATCTTTTGACACAGGGTAAACACCAGCTGCTGTGTTTAAATGATGCATAAAAGTTAAAACCAAGAAAATGGGGATATATGGTTTTAGGACAGCGATGAAATAAGAGTTTGTTGTAGAATGTTAACTCTGAATTTCCCTCTGGGATCAATAAATCTATCTATCTATCTATCTATCTATCTATCTATCTATCTATCTATCTATCTATCTATCTATCTATCTATCTATCTATCTATCTATCTATCTATCTATCTATGTATCCACACTGTTAAAGTTCACATTGTTGTGTTAAGTAAGTCCATACAGTCCATATGAGGAACATAGGCTGCCTTAATATCCCAATTTTATTGATAATATGCTATGTGTGATGTCACCAAACACAGCATATGGATTATTCTACCAAATTGCTTTAAAATCAAAACATTTATCATTACTGTCCAAAGAAAATCATGGCTCCCTTTTTTTGTTTTGCTTTTATTTGTTTTTTTTTCTTTTATGCATCACTTGATCAAATAAGCTGCTGTTTACACTGTGTAAAAAAAAATTATGATGAATGGAAGTACAGAAATGGCCACAAACTGCTTATAATAACCAGAATACACAAGCTTTAGGACAGGATCAGCAGGGCTTGACTTTCATTAGGACAGACCAGAGCTGCTCGACATTATCTTAGATAAGAGGGGCAGAGCAGGCCCATGGGAACTGTTCTGCCTCTGCGCCTGGAATCATATGCGTCTCCGTCATGGAAGGGGTGTCTGGAGGCAGCGTAACATGCTACAGTGATGTGATCGCTTCTTCCGGTATCAAAGTGTTCTCACACGTTACAGCTCAACCTTCATGTTCAAAGCACATGTTCACCTTTCAACTGACCTGGACTTTGGACTAAAATCAATGTGCTTTGAATGACTCTAAACCTTCAGTATACTGATTTAATTCAAATGACTGAACATTTTACATCTTGTCAACATTAAAACAATCATAACTCTGAGACTAGCAGAAGTTTCATTGGTGACTGTTTTGGTGGCTTGCCAGGACGTGACTAGCAAACACAGCTTTTAATGATAGAACATGTGTGTTTTTGTAGTGAAACTGATTTTTTAAATGCCACAGTAATAGAATCACTATTCTAGCGTGTTTTCCAAATCATATCTCAGCCATATCATAGAACAAAACTACCTGCATGTCTTTCACAGAAGAATATTAATTATAAATACTAATGCTTTTAAATTTCCTCTATACAAAATTATGGAGTGACTGAAGTTCGGGGGATGGGGGTGGTGTATGTGCCTGAAACCACTCCTCCTTCCAATCTAGCCTGCTGTATATTCACATCCTCACCTTCTGTTTCCCACGACGAAGCTCTCACAATCTCCACTCAGCAGCATTAGCCATTCCAAATTTTAAACAAGCTTAACTGGCAGTGTTCAGAGTGAAGACAGGGGTGCGGAAATACCTTTTAAAAATGATTTATACTGTATAAACAGCTCATAGAAATGAAGCTTACTTTTTTGGGAACTGTGGTTACAGATTGTGTTAGCATGCTAGCAATGGCGGTCCTTCCTGCTTCTGTTGTTCATGCTGCATATTCTGTATATATTAGAGCAGTATGCTGCGTATCAAACCTGTTTCTTCCTTTAACAGAGAAGTTTGAGAGTTTGGAGCTGGTTGTGGCTTGTGCACATGTATTGACATCAGCATATATATATATATATATATATATATATATATATATATATATATATATATATATATATATATATGCTGATGTCAATACATGTGTGTGCGTGTGTGTGTGCATGTGTGTGTGTGTGCGTGTGTGCGTGTGTATGTATGTGTGTGTGTGTGCGTGTGTGCATGTGTGTATGTGTGTGTGTGTGTGTGTGTGTGTGGGTGTGTGTGTGTGCGTGTGTATGTGTGTGTGTGTGTGCGTGTGTGTGTGTGTGCGTGTGTATGTAGGTGTGTGTGTGTGCGCGTGTGCTTGTGTGTATGTGTGTGTGTGTGTGTGTGTGTGTGTGTGTGTGTGCGTGTGTGTGTGTGTGTGTGTGTGCGTCTGTGTGTGTGTGTGTGTGTGCGTCTGTGTGTGTGTGTGTGTGTGTGTGTGTGTGTGTGTGTGTGTGTGCGTCTGTGTGTGTGTGTGTGTGTGTGTGTGTGTGTGTGTGTGTGTGCGCGTCTGTGTGTGTGTGTGTGTGTGTGTGTGTGTGTGTGTGTGTGTGTGTGTGTGTGTGCGTCTGTGTGTGTGTGCGTCTGTGTGTGTGTGTGTGTGCGTCTGTGTGTGTGTGTGTGTGTGTGTGTGTGTGTGTGTAAATATATAATTAATAAAGATCCACAGTGATGCTAATCTCCAACAAACTCTTTGACATTACACAAAACCACATGAGGATCGTTTTGTACCTGCATATAACATCTAATAAACACTTATAAGCTCTCTTTACAGACTTTAGGAAATATATATATATATATATATATATATATATATATATATATATATATATATATATATATATATATATATATGTGAACTCCTGTTCAAAATACTGAGGAGCGATTTGGGGAATCTTCTGTCTAGACATTCTTATTTAATACGATCTTCCTTTATTACTTTATTAAGTTGTTATGAACCTGCTGTAATTCATAAAGACCATTTCCTAAAGTCTGTAAAGAGAGCTTATAAGTGTTTATCAGATGTTATATGCAGGTACACAACAATACTCACGCGGTTTTGAGTAATGTCAAAGAGTTTGTTGGAGATTAGCATCACTGTGGATCTTTATTAATTATATATTTACACACACACACACACACACACACACACACACACAAATGTGTGTGTGTACAAATGTGTGTGTGTATATATATATATATATATATATATATATATATATATAATGTATAATGCATTATATCATTGTGTAATTTTGTTCTATGACGTTTAATAATAGTTTATGTGCATGATCATGATTATTATGTACAGTTACAAAAAGGCTTATGTCAGGTATTATAATGAATCATAAATACATAATGGATCTTTACGTATGCAGTTATAATGCATTATGGAAACCTGATTCATAGAAAGTGTTTTCATTCTTTTATTGCCACACGACATGTCAGTAGTAATTGTTTCGAATTTATACTAACATAGAATGGAGTGCAGTAAATGATATATAATAAAGTACTGGTACAGTCTACATAAATACTTAAATATAAAAAAAAGATAAAAAAAGATAAATACTTATATATAGTTAAACACACATTCATTTAATCACTTCATAACCTGGATTGAACATATTGACTTTTTGGGCCAAAGCCCGTTTTGGTGGCGGAACATTTTCCCTGGCCATATCCCAAATTAATATGAGATATATTTGTTTTGTTTATTTATGAGAAATGTTTTATTACTATTATGTGAAGCATTTAGTCCCACACAGATTCTTCAAATATGCTATACATGACTACGCTGGCAGCTATAACGGGTCTGCCACCAGGCCTGGCCAAACCCAGATGCCTATGCAAACGCTTCCTTTTATAATTTCAGCATTAAGTTCCTATGTGTGAGCATTGGGCTGTTTGCGTATATGTGCTTGAGAAAACACTTTTGCCCGCAGTTCTGCCTGGATCTTTGATAGACCGGTCAATCCCCATCCATCTCTGGGGAACTGTTCCTTGATAACCTATTAATCTGGCCAGGCGTTTCCCCAGCCTGGGCAAACACCATTTCTATGCGGTAAACACCCTCCTCTCTCCCCTCCACCGCTTGAGAGGCTGGGCCCTAGATCCCGGGTGCTGCGGGGGTTAAATTCTTTCAGATCATGTACACATAATAGGCCTGGTTAATATTCATGACGTGGGCCAGGTACGGAGAAGGTTAAATTTGACTTACTTTTCAAAAGCTTATCACTAATGCATGACGCCAATAAGAATATTCAAAGCGGCAGGGTGACCAAAGGTTGATGAGATCCTTACCTCTCCGCTGACATTTTAAACACATTACCATGTGGGCACCCTGCCTCTCAATCGCAGGCAGGGAATAAATTGTGGGCTAATCATGGCCCAGCCTGCCCGTCCAGGCTCAGACCTGAATGATGATATTTTGAGTGAGAGGGCCCTATTAGGGCACCTTGGTTTTTGTGGCCACCCCTGGGGAGACGGGGTCTGTCCGAAAGCTGCGAGAAATCTTAATAAATATTGTTTATTGAATGTGAGTTTGACCTGTCAGATTCCAGCGTCCGTCAAAGTCAAAGAAGTGATATGTCTGAATTGAACTTAATGTGGGCACGAGGGTTCGGCGGGGCTGCATGCCTCATAATGAAAAGAAGAAGAAAAAAAAAAAGAGAATCACTTTTTAATCAGGGACGATGTACAGCAATAATTGGCTGCGAGTGGGCAAGAGCGTGTGCAGGTGAAGCTCCCACAGTTGATCTCCTAGTCTGGTCACCCGCAGGCATTTGACGGACAAAGCGCTACGTTAGAGAACAAACAGAGGGCAAACTTTCATCTTTCAAGCCCGATTAGCATCAGCCACTGCTGAAATGGAGCTGTCTGTCGCCCCGAGGCACTGCGGGAGCAAGACTTTGGTGCAGCGATGTGCAACAGTGGCGCAGCCGGCCCGCAGGTGACACAGATGCTCTTGCAGGGCTCACTTTGTTTTTCCCCTTCTCTTCTTTTCCTCTACTGGCTCAGGTGAACCTAAAAGAGCTATTTGTGCTAGCCCACCTTACTAAGACACACCTTGTGTGTTTAAGGTGGCCGTAACTTCAGGCTATAAATACCTGCAGGTGTGAGTGATGGGATGTATAGATTGAGAAGAGGTGGTACAGTGCAGTGAATGTCTCGTTCCATGTGTGGAAAATGCTCCAATGCAGATATTACTGATTGGCTAAAAGACCATAGGAGGTAGCTGAGCTTGCAGGTGTATGAAAGCGTACAGTCATACGGGTCTACCAGCAGTGGCTAAAATCCCAGTCTACAGGAAACGTCTGAATTGTGCCAGGGATGACATCCACCGAATCTGACCCAATCCTTAGAAACAAGAGTGGCCTACATCCAGAAACTCTCAGCTGCCTGGAGGTGATACATGAGGTACTATGAACTTCTGGTCCTTGTCCTGCCATTCCAGTCTATGATATACACACAGCCCAATGATAAGATTGACAGCATTGACACGGATCCCCTCTATGCAACAGCAAGCTCACTTTCTGATCATGTGTAGTGGGGCAGGCACCAAGAGGACTTTGTATTGTCCTGCCCCAAAACATCCCGCCACGTCCCCTCGCATCCTCCTTCTCTCATCCTCCTATGCTGTTTGTCACTAAATGCAAGCCACAGACTGACAGGCCAGGTCTTTAAGTCTTTAAAAGAACTACCAGTGGATGAATTTTTCATCTTTTCTTTTTCTGTAAATGATCCTCTCTCTCTGTCCTCCCAGGCACCAGTCCCTATGGGTGTCTCCTCAGGCTCGGGCCCTGCTTCCCTCCTAAATGGTGGTAAATGGCTCTCGGCACAAATAATGCATAAACAGCTGTTTTGCCCAAGTAAGTTATCCTCTTAAAAGATTTAGAAGCCTCTCCCGCACTCTCTCCCACTCTCTCTCTCGGTTAATTCATCAATTTCTTATGATAGCAACAGTTCGGCATGCCGCGAGTGTTTAAGTACCAATTAGGGGCCTGGATCCCTCGGTCCTTGCTGCCACACCTCTGTTCCCTCCCCTCTTTCCTCCTTCCTTTCCTCCACCTACCCCCCCCACCCCTGTCTTTGCTTGTCCGTCCAACCCCTCTCACCTTTCACTCCCCATTCCGTCCAGTCATCGCTTCATCTCTCTCTCTTTCGTAGCATCTTCCCTCTCCCATAAGATGTCTTCTACTTAAATGATGAGCTTCATCGTATTTTTCTTTATTAACTTTTTAGTACCCTGAATTATTTATCCTAGATAATCACTGATCATAAGCGTGAAATAAGAGCACATCAATCAAAAGGAGTTTCTTAAAAGCTTCATTTCCCTTGGCCGGGGACATTTTTGCCGCCCCTTGTAAACAACGCGCCAAGTGGCAGTGTCCTAAGCTGGCTCGCTCAGAGTTGAGAGGACCCCACCGGACCGCCCATCAACACACTCGGAAACCTTAAGCAGGACGCGCACTTCAACCCTCCCGAACAGACACATCTGCAAAGAAGCAGCCTGGAGACAGATGGTGCTCATCTCTCACATGTCAGTAGATCTCGGGTCGGCTCCCGAGAGGTGGGCTTGACAGCCGTAGCTGAGTTTATAATTAGCTGATAACGAGCTGGTCATCACTTCCAATTCTGAAGTCTTGCCCACTTCTTGGAAGGCGGTTCAAACTTGACATGCTCAGAGTGTTCATTAGTGAAGGAGGAGGCTCCCCCCACCCCCCCTCAACCCTTCTTCTTTGGAGGCCTCATGCTGGGCACTGGGCTCAGATACTCTGGTCTTCTGGTCTAAGCTTATTTTACAGTGTTGTGTTCTTTCATTCAAGGCCAGCCCAAAAGCCCAAAACTAGAAGGTCTCCTGAAGAAAGAGGCTTGAAAACAGATGGCAACTCAACCCAAACCCTCAGGAGGAAATCCTTTGGGGACTTAATCTGAATTTGCTTTTTTGGACCATGCTCTTCTCTGCATATGTTCTGGAACGGAGATGGTGTTGTCCAAGGAGATCTCCCATGCTTCCTCCCGGAGTCTAACAACAGGATATTCCGATTGCCACGATTGAAGTGTCTCCCCAACAGTTTAAGCCGATCCCTTACGCGTAGCCGCACCAATATAGTAACTCCGCAGGGTTGAAGAGCATTGGGAATGAAGGAGGAGCAACCTGCTCCTCCTCTACAACAGCTGCCCAGCTGGAGCTAAACAGGCCTGCGTCTCTCTTTCACAACTTCTGCTGGTGCCCTCGTCTTAAAAACTTTGTCTTCTTATATTGCTTTATGATTATTTCATTTTCCCCTGCTTTGATCTGACTTGCTCACCATGGGACGCGTCAGTTTTTCTTCGTTCAAAGATGTTTCGGAGCCAACTAACTTTCTGTTTTCTGTTTCCCCACTCAATCCCCACCTCCTCCTCTTTTTTTTCTTTTCCTGAAGTGCAGGAGAAAGGGGCCTCACTCTCATTTGCCACTCTGGGCTGGTGATTTCTTCAACCAACTCCCCCCCCCTCCACCACCCAACCCCAACCATCCCACATCAGTTGCACTCTGAAGAGAAAGAATAAAAGATCATCTTTGAGAGCTGCCCAAGATTCCCAGGGCACTTTCAAGCGGCCTTTCTCGATTCATTTACTCGACTTTCATGTGAAAAACTTGGTTTCATTACAGCAATTAGCCACTTTATCTCCAAACCAATTACTACATTAAAATAATCATCTTCTAAAGAATAAGGCGTTCTATCTCTCGCGCGTGCTCGCGCTCTCTCTCTGCTTTCTCTAATTGACTTACGTGGATAACATTCTTTCGGCTGCAGACAGCAGCTTGTTGTTGTACCTCGTTTGAGCTGCGCTCATTAGTTGTAGCTTATTAAATTTCACGGATGTGGGTTCACCGCGTCTTTTCCCTGCTGCCAAATCAGCAGTGCGGCAGTGTTAAGTAATTTGTCAAACACGGCTGATAATGGGCTGCACCGAAGAGCCATGACACAAATGGGCCCTCATCCTTTGTTGTCTGTTTCATGCCTTGTCTGTATGGCAGGCTGTTGAAAAGAAGAGAAAGCAAAATATGAAGGAGGGGTGTGTGTGTATGTGTGTGTGTGTGTGTGTGTGTTGCATGCATGATTCATGAGGTTCACGGAGAAAGGGAGCGTGGAGAAAGAGAAACAGAGAAGGAGACGGCTTCAAAGGGGAGCGCTGTTGATTTTTCTGCTCCGTCCAGAGATCCGGGAGGTCGGGCAGAGGGGGAGCCCAGGGGAGAGGCTCCTCTGCGGTTACGCTCAGCCTGCCCCCCCACCTTCTCTCCCTCACAGAGCCCCCTCCCTGCACCCCGCCTGGTCTGCGCCCCTCAGCAGCCGGGGTCAGCCTCTGGCTCCCTCTAATGAAGCCCCTGGCCCCCTCGCCAGCGGACTGAGTGGCATACGTTCGCTTCGGCCTCCTCCCCCGAATCCGTCCCTGTGCGCCTACTCCAGCCCAGCACACGCACTACCCACATCGTGTGCGGACGCACACACATTTCAGCACCCAGCCGATAAGTCTTTGATTTCTGCATTCCCAAGCAGCTAGCATGAGACCCCCACCCTCCATGATTACCAGTCAAGTTGCCCAATCCTGCACCAGTACATGCAGATGAGGGCATAAATAATCATTGTCCTGATTATTATTAGCACCTCCTCCTTATTAGCCTTAGTGCTGCTGATGTAGGGGTCACAGGATCTGAATCTAGCAGGGCTGATTTTGGTGCAGACTGGGCAGATAGGTAGGGACAAAAACAGGACTTTGTAATGTTTAATCCATGCCACCATGTTAATACAGCACAACCGTGTGAGGAGGAATGGGCTAGAGCTTCACATGCAGTTCATATTTCTGTAGGCACAGGCTCTGTGGGACTACATCGTTCTGTCTTCTACGTGTGCTAATTGCTGTCTGCTGAAAACGCGAAACCAAGAAAGACTGCAGTTATATGAAAAATCCTTCCTTGTGTGCAGCTAAAACGCCCACCCCCTGTCTCTTTCTCCGAGCAGAAGACTTCTGGGAGGCTTCGGGGGCGGCTTAGCGGCTAATTAAATTAGCAGCTAAATTAAAACTTGATTATTCCCCTGGCATCTGCTTGAAATATATTTGCACAGTAGCATTTATCTTTTAAAACAAGTGGTCCTTCCCCCCCCCCCACATTTCCCCAAGTCCTTTTCCACTACGGTGGCGCTTCTCTTCCAGGCCGCGTCTTTAGGGGGATGGTTTTCGAGGACTGAGAGCTTCTGCTCGCTGCTAATTACGTTTATCCAAACACTTTCAAAGTCCTTCTGATGAGGCTAATTGCGTCTCCTGCTGCTGTCTTCTCCGGAGCGGTCGGAAGGGGACAGTTTGGTTCGGTGCGGCGGGAGACTGTTGCCACAGGCATTGAGAACTCTCTATGGGAATTTCAGCTCTCCTCTTGCTGCTGTCTGTCAGAAGGAACTTCCCCCAGGGGCTGGAAACCGTGGTCTAATTTGATAACCTGGCTGTTGAAGATATGACCTCAAGTGTGAGCAGTTTTGAGGTGGCGTTGATTACTTGGTTTGTTTATGTGTCCATGGTGTACAGCTGACAGTAATGATTGAGATGAAGGCATCCACATCTTGGGTTCATTCTCATGGAGTTAGCAAAAACAACAATTAGCTAATCAGATGCTCATTAGTGTACATTTCATTAGTGTTAATGATACTTTGCTTTCGGCTGGGTTATGTAATGATCTCTAATCGTGTTTGCCATCTGTAATCTCATATAATTGCTTTGCTGGAAGAAGGAGTCAGATACGTCTTGTGTAAATTGGGAGAGTGGAATTCAGAAGCTACAGTTAATATGATTGGTAAATAAACATTTATCGCCATAAAGCGTCATGATTTTTCAAGGACATGCATCACAATTATTGGCACTTTCTATGTGACATAATTGAGGAATCTGTGTGCACTTCATAATACATATATAATCTGTCCTAATGTCTCTCTTTTGGATTCTTTGGGTGCCTCCCAACTGCACACCTAATGTTAATCCTAACTAGTGCTTAAGTATGCATATGGTCACTGTCTAATGAAAAACATGTATCCCTATTTGTGGCGAATTTTACTTTTATGGTTCATTTGAAAACATCAGCTGCTGTTTACACTATATGGATGTCTCATGATGAATTAACCAACAAAAATGCTTGGGAAAAATGGCTGTTTCCATTGGCCTTTCCTGTAAAGTTTGAGAAGTTAAAGTTTTAGAAGATACAGTGATAATATAGTACAGTTATGATGGTCACAGTTGATCATACACAAGAATCCACAATGGACACTTAGAACCAATCAAATTTTGGGTACGAAAATGATGGGCATTATTGTCACATAATGCAATGGGAGACAGAAAGGGAGGAGCTTCTCACGTCTGAAAAATGGTGGGAAAAAAATTGTAGACAGTGATGCGATGGCAGCTGTTGTGGTGGTGGGGCCAGAAATGGTGTACAAATGTAAGTTCAACCTAAATCATTCTAAATGTGCTGTGAAAATAAATGTATTCTAGTAAAGAATGTGCTTATTTGTTTGTGTTTTGTAAAAGAAACCTCCACTGAAGCTCCACCTTCAGAGACCAGCTTGGTATGATGTAAGTTCCATCACTTCCTGTTAGTAAGAAACGGTGCAGCATGCTAAGACTTTGTGTACTAGCCTACAGAACTCAAACTATTAAGAGAAGTTCAGAGTATAGACTGTGCAGCATTGTTGTGTACTACACAAGTGAGCTTTCAACTCGCCCCTTAAGTTTTCATTGGAGTTAAAGTCAGATAACGGAGATGGCCATGCTGAACGCTGGAAAAACAGCACAGAACGTTCACCACACTTAATAGTGGGGATAAGTGTTTTCTGGATGAGTATCCTTCTTTTCATGCCATACCAACCTGGCATGCTCCAGGCTCCCCCATTGGGTGGTATATAGGTGGCATCTGCATGTAAGACCTGGTGACCACCATTGTCTGTAAATGGACCCCTGTAATCCTTGGCGACATGCTTGCCTTTCTAACCATTGTCCTTACCATGCGTCCTCATTTACTAGAACTCAAGTTGCTTCAAATTTTTTCATTTTTTCCCCTAAAATATGGATATGGGATTTCCAGGTGTGTAAATATTTTCATAGCCACTGTCTGGATTCATGAAGGTCATCACGCTTTTGTTTGCATTGTGCACTCTCTAATGTTTCTCATGCTGCTTATTGACTAAGAAGAAATGTGGCCGCTCCTGTCACCTCATATTGACATTTGTCTGGCTATCTGGCATATTTCTCAATTCACTTTTTACAGAATTCCAAATTGCTATAGACATTTGAACAGTATTCATTCAACAGTGTAGACACAAGTCTTATGATTGGCATTAACTTATACTTCCTACTGTCGTTTTATCCTATTTCCTTACATCCTCAGCTTCAGTGCTATCCTAAACATGGACCTGCATTTTGGCCAGCAGACTTGGACTTGGAATATCAGACCCCCCATTCATAATTCACAAGCAGAGCCTAGGGCCAGATGCATTAATGGTATATTCTGGTACTGAAGTCCTAGACATGGGAAACATTTATGGAGTATGGGCTTCAGGGAGTCCGTGCAGCTGTGTCTTTTTTATTGTTTTTATTGTTAGCATGTTCAGATGAGTTTGTTTGAGTGAATTCACTGACCATGTGTGGTTTGTTTAATGATGTTCCCATTGGGTATTGGATATGTGGGTTCCTCGTGTACCTGAGTATCTTATTTGTTAAATGTATCCTCACACTGTTTCATTAATTTTTATGATTCACTTTACAGAGCTGGTTAGAGGGCTTGTTACCACTTCGCTATTCTGCAAGCATAGTATAGTAATTGGTTGTGAAGTAATTGCAGGGAAACCTGAAGATAACCGCTGCCTGCTTTGCTGGTTCCACTAAATGTATTGACTTATTAACATCACACATTTAAAGTGGTTAACAGCTGAATGTGAAGAAAGGTATGTTTTGATGGTATGTAAGAGCATTCATTAGGTACACTTACCTTGTAGCTCTGTCCATTTTGTCAGGTCCGTTTATCCTATTGGTGTTCTTTGCAGCTTTGCAAATACAGACTGTTGTGTTGTCCCTGTTTCTTTGAATACTTTGTTTGACCCCTGTCCAGTACTGGAAGTACTGGAAGGCCATCATGGTCACCTGATTTGAACCCCTTTGAAAATCTTGGGTGGAATTTGAAGGAGGCCGTTGCACCACGCAAACCCAAGAATATTAGTCAACTGGAATCACTTTGGACTTGAGGGCTTCAATGGTAGGCCAGGGGCTGCCAGCAAAGTCCACAAAGGTTTGGTTTCAGAAGAAGTCTTGGAAGACTCTAGAGTGGCCATCACAGTAACCTTGCTTGATCCCAATAAAAAATCTTTGGTGGGGTTTGAAGAAGACGGTTGCATCACACACGCTCAACAATATTAGTGAACTGGAGGTCATTGCCAATGAGAAATGGGCTTCAATGGCAGGACAGGGACTGCCACAAAATCTTGCTGCACACCCTAAAATCCACCAAATTTTAATTTCAGAAGAAGCAGTCGCGATCACGATCACGATCGCCAGACTTGAATTTATAAAGTTATATTGGTAAGACTAGAAGAGGACAACTGCACAGTGCAAACACAAGAATATTAGTGAACTGGAGTACATTACAAAGGAGGAATTGGCTTCAGTGGAAGATCAGGGGCTACCAGTAAAGCTTGATGCATACCTCAAAATTCTCCAAAGCTTGGTTTCAGGAGAAGTTCTGAGTGGCCATGAGACTTGGAGTCAATGGAAAATATTTGGTGTGATTTTAAGAAGGTGGCTGCACCATGCAAGCCCAAGAATATTAGTGAACTGGAAGTCATTAAAAATGTGGAATGGGCTACGATTGCTCAGGAACGCTGCCAGAAGCTGGTGTCTGGCTAGGCCTTGGTTTTCAGGGGTTGTAATAGCAAAAGGTTGCACTACCAATGCTAGAGACAGTTGTTATGAAGAGGTTAAATAATTTTGAGACTGTAGTAGGCATATAAAGTTGGACTTGAGAAAGCGCTTGGTATAGTTGGTATTAGTTGTGCTGATCTATTTAAACAGTTATGTTTGGTTGGTTTGTTACAAAAAGCTAAAACCCTCATTTCGACTGCAACTCTAGGTGGAACGAGGCTCCCCGTTTTTTGCCAGCCTGCAGTTCAATTGTTTATCATGCACCTGAGCATGAGGTGTTGTTTGAGGTGTTGGTGGAGTGTTCACACCTGTCAAAATGAACAAAACAAAAGAGTTTGATAGGTTGCCACCAAACCAGGTTAAAGCACCCTAAAATGACTAATTCAGGCTTTACAGAGTGACTCACAGCAGCGCATACACGCCATATTTCATCGTGTTATTGCTGCCCCTGCCTCAGCACTGCTACTTCTTTCAGTGTTGCCTGAAAATCTTACATAGTGCAGCTTCAAATAGCATGAAATTTGAAATAGTGATCCACACTTTGGTGTTTTGATTGTGTGTGGGGGGTCTAGGGGTGCGTGTGTATGTGGATCAGCAGGAACGCTGCTGTCTTTCTGCCTGACTGCCTGTTTCTTCTGCCCCTTTTAGCGAGGAGCCTCACCTCCCTGACAGAGACACAGCTTTCTCATCGATTCTCGCTCACTGACTCTCCCCGTGGCCTTGTCCTTTAAAGCACGGATGTTACGAAATGTACTGCACTGCTGCGCAAGCGCCCGCACGCGTGTTTGCGTGTCTGTTTGCGCCGTACCGCTGTGCTAGGCATGCAGGCTTTCTCAGTGCCATGATTTTGCGTGCCTCAATGAAGGTCTACGCTTGGGTGTGGAAAGTTACATCAGATGTGTGGAAACTCTAGAGTTTGAGGCATTTGGGAATGTGTTTATGTTTATTTAGAGCTTCCATCTCATCTTTTGGGAGGTGAAATCAGACTGTTCTTTATCACTCTCTCTCTCTATCTTTCTATCTCAAGCCCCCCTCCACAACTCTCTCTAAATCTGCGATGAATAAACTTCACTGTGGTTGAGCTTAAAGCCTCCCTTGGCCCCAGTCCTGGCCCTGCTGAGTAGACGAATGTTCATCCTGCCCGCTTGTTTTTACGTGCCATTGGTCTTTCCATGTAAGAGGACTGTCTGGTAGCTCCTGCATCATTTAGCAGACTGTCGCAGCGGGACGCCAGGTACTGTCCTGGCATGGCAGGGCCTCTAGGTGAGACGTCTGTCCACTGGAACCCCGCCTGCGGCCCCATTTAGGACTTACTGTGAGACTCGCCGCCGTGCTTATGTCAGTACCATTTGGTTTAGCCACTCAGGGTGCAGAGGGGGAAATGCTTTTCCTTGTATGCGTGTGTGACTGCTTACCTCTGCTGTCTCTTTATTTAGAAGAGGAGCTGATGATCCTGTCTGACATTTGATGTGATCTAACACTTTACAGTCAAAGCTGTTCCTTGTTGTTCAAGTTACATGACCCGGTTTTTACAGTAGCCACAGAACCCCATTTCTGCCTGTGGTTCCTTCAGTTTGGGTTATGCATTGTTAGTAGTTGTTGGGCTGAAACTACTGCATAATTTTTGTTTTCCAGTATTTTTAAATGAATGAGTTCTTAAGAGTAAGATAAGACAAATTGTATTTTACTCCAATGCCTGAATGAAAAAGCATGATTTTTAGAATTATTCTTATTATTATCACTAAATAACTCATTTTTAATGTTTATTAATTGTCCTTTATTAATGAAACTGTAAGGTACTGGAAAAAATGTAACTGATAAGCAAGTATTTTTATAGCATGATTTTTAAAAGCATGATTAAATAATATATTTTTAGAATTATTCTGATTATTATCACTAAATAACTCATTTTTAATGTTTATTAATTGTCCTTTATTAATGAAACTGTAAGGTACTGGAAAAAATGTAACTGATAAGCAAGTATTTTTATAGCATGATTTTTAAAAGCATGATTAAATAATATATTTTTAGAATTATTATTATTATTATCACTAAATAACTCATTTTTTATGTTTATTAATTGACATTTATTAATGAACTGTAAGGTACTGGACAAAATATTACTTACAAGCAAGTATTTTTATAGCAAGTAGAGTGAATTGCTAATCTTTAGGATTGTGCCGCAATTGGGATTGCTTAGACTGTTTGAACGTTTAGAGTTGAATCACACAGAGCACCCTATGATCTCACATGTCTCACCATGTCAAACCTACCTATCAAGTTTCATTCCTGTCAGTTGATTCCTTCTGGGTGTAACTATTTGTGCAACTATTACTTTGAAGATGAGTGGATTTCTGCCTCACCCCTGCCTACACCAGTAGACCTTTTTATTTACTGACTGTATTCACTCATCATGGTAGCTACTGAATGCTTTTATGGTATGGTTTAACATGCTAATTTACTTACTTAGTACCCAGTTGTGTTAATGGATAAACAGATTTTGAGGAGCGCTGTGCTAAAATCAAGGCGAGGGTTATTTAACAGATTTGTAGTCAGACACAACAGAAACAAGAGCAGACATAACAAAAGGGCAAGACAGAGTCAGAGTGGGGCAACTGGCAACACTCAAAAGTACTAAATTAGCAAAAGTACCAAAAGGGCAAATAAGTAAATCAGAGAATCAGAATGAAGTAAAAAAACAGATTAGCAAACAAGAGTAGTCACAGAGAGAACCACACAGTACAGACAGAGTGGGAAGGCCTCACAATGGGTCCATTTGAGAGGGGGGCATTTATACAAACAGACTAAATGAGGAACAGGTGTGGCACAACGGATAACACCACTAGTCACTGAGCTAGGAGTCCTTGGGCAAGACTATAACAAGACTCTAACTAACATTACATTGGCCTACCTGTAATATGATTAACCTTGTGTGTCGCTCTGGATAAGAGCATCAGCTAAATGCTGTACATTTGTGTGAGATTAGTATTCCAGGGAGGAGGATCTAGAAAAAGGAATGGGAGTGGAGGATTGTGGACATGTGACAGTGAGGTCATCGGGTGGTGGGATAGGGGAAATGGAGTCCAGGAGATGAGAGGTGAGAGGAGAACCAGCAGATGTGACACCAGTCTTAGTAGTCTGTCTTTACTGTAGTTTACAACACTACTACAGTTACTGTGATCCACATACATAAAACTGGAGCTTCCCAGTTTTGTTTCATAGACATAGACATAAACATTGGATGTTGGACTGCCAAACTGTAAATGTCCCCGGTTTCCATTTCAGAAATCTGAACACTTTATTTTGGTGTTTTTTAACAGCTGGGCATGAGTGGATTCTCAAGTGGAATCAGACCTGTGGATAGATGTTCAGTGGATCAGATCAGTGCTGGATGTTGTATGCTTTTGTTACTGAGCAGGGGGACCACTAGAGATTAAGGGGGGTCTTTTATGACTCCAAAATCTATCAATCCACTCACACCAGCCACAGATCAAGCAACAGTGCTAAAGTCAAACAGTCCCGTCTCCTCTCTCTTAAAACCTGTTACTCAGATACCCGGGCTATAGACTAATACCTGATCGGGCCTGCTTCTTTCTCTCCCTCTCCTTGCCTTTCAATTGCCTTTTGTTAATATTAAAGTCAGATTCATAAGAACACTGTACCTAATGAGGGATCAGTCTGTTCAGTCATTTCATTTTAACTGGCAAGAATCTTCTCATCTGACTGGCTCTCATCAGGAGAGCGGTCTGCTCTCTTACAGAAGTGACACATCACCATCTTCGGGATGAGAACCTTTACTGTCCTGAAGGGAAATGGTCTCACAAACCAACAAGCCACATTAATATTAAAACACAAACAACAGTAAATAACACCAAACATCAGAATGTTAAGACATCCATGACAAAGGGGCACAACCATTTAAAGCTAATTGACAGATCCAATCTACAGGGGTTGGACAATGAAACTGGAACACCTGTCATTTTAGTGTGGGGGGTCTCATGGCTAAATTGGACCAGCCTGGTGGCCAATCTTCATTAATTGCACATTGCACCAGTAAGAGCAGAGTGTGAAGGTTCAGTTAGCAGGTAAGAGCTCAGTTCTGCTCAAAATATTGCAATGCACACAACATTATGGGTGACATACCAGAGTTCAAAAGAGGACACATTGTTGGTGCACGTCTTGCTGGTGCATCTGTGACCAAAACAGCAAGTCTTTGTGATGTATCAAGAGCCACGGTATCCAGGGTAATGTCAGCATACCACCAAGAAGGACGAACCTCCACCAGCATCACGTAGTGACCTGGCCACTATCCTGCAAGAAGAATATTGCGTTACATTGTTGCTTACTTGGTTTGCCAGTCATGGAGGCAAGGAGAACCCCAGTGCCAGCTACATCAAGAAGATCCTGGAGAGTGTTGGAATTGGGACTAATGAAACTTGCATGGGCAAGGTGGTGTCAGAACCCAGTGGCTAGAAAGTTGGGGATGTGTTTGCCCAAGGCTAGGCTAAACTGGCCAGCAAGCCAGCTGGTAGCACCATGACTGTGGCCACCTTTGCTGTACCTTCTGTCGGAGGAGTTGAAGCATTCACAGCAATGGCAGAGGAGAAGAAGGAGGTGGATGGGATGGATAGTCCGGTATCCTCAGAGCAAGGTTGTTGGTGTACTGCTCTGAGAGCTGCGAAATGCTTTTAACATTAGATCCAGTCATTTTCTTACCCGTTTTTGTTACCTTATCCAGCATATTCAAGTTCTGGACCGACAGACCACCACGAGATTCCACCCCCACAGCACCAAAAGTCAAAGGTCTCCACACTCAGGCTAAAGGTTGTATAAAACAATACCAGTGTTGTTGTACCTACATCTATATCATATCATTTTCTAAAAAGTAGAACCATTGCTGTGCTTTAATGCCTCTTGCCAGTGTGTTAGCATATGATTAGCATGTAATCACACAGTCCCATCACAGCATTCAGCATTTGCCAATCTCCGTTAGCCTTTGTAGAAATAGCTAGCTCCTTTACAGCCATGACTTGATCGGCTTACAGCTTATAAAGTCTGATATGATTGACCGAGCTGGGGTTTACAGTTTTCCACAAAGCTAAACAGCAGGACTGTAGTCTCCTCTCGAGTAGTGTTATTGGCAGCAGTGGGTTTACACGCTACATTACAATAAATACTATGAATTCGGATACATGATGGCATAGCTAAATAATGAATAATGAATGATGAGTGAGGGCAAACTGTTGGTGCTTTGAATATTGTACATTTATTTGGGTGGGCTAAAGAACATATGACCTAGCAACACTTAGCAAAGCCCTGTATGGAAGCCTTAAACTGCTTCACACTGCTGATATTACCTCAAACTGTTTGAACAGTCTGTACTGACTGTGCGACAGAACAAAGGAAACACTTTTAAAACTACTCCTGCTAACTTGTATTTCTATTAAATTAATTTCTAATAGTCTTTTTTTGACTTGGACCTTTTTTCCTATTTAATGTTTCCTGTTTTGTTGGTCAGCTGTGAACGAAAAATGGCATTTTTGAACATTTTCAGCCGAAGGTTTGTGGTTGCAGGCCTTTCGATGCATCTCTGTTGGTGTGTATGTTGGTGTACAGTGCATGCTCAGATTGTGATTAAGATATACAGGTTAGGCCCTGCGGCCTGTTTCCTGCTCTCCACCCAGTGAGTGCTGGGATAGGCTATAGCACCACCCGCAACCCAGTAGGATAAGTAGTTTAGAAGATGAATGGAGGAATAAATAAATGAATATACAGGCTTATACTTCTTTAAATAATGTCAAACTACATGTAAATACAACACATGTGCAAATAATTCATGCAATCTGGGAAGTGTAATTAAATCGTTCCGTATTTTTCTTGTATATAAATGCTATTAGACTCTTATGAAATATTGAGTGGGAGAACAAAGGGAGGACCAGGGAACGGAAGCCTAGTTCACTGCCTCAGTAGCGGTACCGTGTGACTGGGATAAATATGTCTCTTTATGTTGTATGTTAAAGGCCCATAAGCTGGATAACTTAGATGAGGATAGAGGGGTAGAAAAGAAGGAGAACCTGAAAGGCTGTGTTTTCGTGCTTTGCTTGTTTCCTCGGAACCATCTCCTCACTGACTGTTTTAATCTGACTAAATAGGATAACCTGCTCTTCATAAAAAATGGATGCTACTTCATTCACTGGGACCACCAGGGCTCCAGGGAGGCCCCATGAGTGTGGAGGTTGAAGGGTCTGGGTAGCCAAAATCACCGGGCGTAATTAATTTCCCCATAAATGAAATTTGGTTAAAAAGGAAAAAAAAAAAAAAAACCCGAAACGAAGGGAGAGAGGATGGTGGTGGGGTAGGCGGCGAGAAGCGGAGCGAGGGGAAGCGAGGCGCTCTTACCCAATCATGTGGGAGAGTTTGTCAAGCAGGAGATTGCAGTCTAAAATATTAATCACCCTCCCTCCACCAAGAATGAGCGAGCCAGCTCCTAGAAGGGACACGGCCATTCAATATTTCATGAAGCAGCCCTGGCCCAGACATGGGGCCTGCAACTGGGCTGCCTTCCCCTTTAACGCTACACGCATCAGCCGTCCCTTTAATGGACCCAGAGCTCGGGACCAGCCTGGGCTGGTCTAGGCTGTGGGCTGGTGAGAGCTGGGGTATATGTATATGTGTTAGAGAGGGGGGAGGGGGGTCTCCAGGCAAAATGTGTCCCATTTCAACCATACCAGTGGAAGCTCTTTGTGTCCACTGTTGGATCACAAGTAAAGCAACACCTTGACCCATGGTTTATAAAATCAAGCTCCTCCGGTTGGAAAGCAGGGACGCAGGAAGCCAGGTTCAGAGTGCAAATGTTGTAACGAGTGATCGATTAGCTGTAGTGTGGCATGGCCTCCTTGTTGCAGTGGAGTCATGGGCATAAGCAAACCAAAGTGTCCATACGTGCTTTGTTTGTTTTTTTCCCCTTCCCTGTCTCATGTCGGCACAAGCCCCAGCCTGTATGCAACATTAATGTGGACAAGAGAGGGAATCTACCCTTAACCTGAGCTCTGGCCTGCCATAAAGCACCCAGTCAGCCTTGGCTTTCGTCATAGGAAACCCTGTTTGAGATCAGTGCAGATCATGTGCAGGGTAAACTACACCTTGGGCTTGTGGGGACAGGTGCATGGTCATTGGTTTGGTCTTGAAAGTGAGATATCGCAGCCAACCACCAAATCAGATAAAAGATTCAGAATCTTATGTGGCCATAGAGAGTTAGACCTCTGGACGGATATAACCTTGATTTATATATTGCTCATCTCAAGCTAGTTTTGCAATCCACCCTTTTTATAAGTGCAATCTGAGACACATAGTCACAAGACGCCTGGAAGCCTAGCTTGATCTTAGAGCTTTGGTGTATCGAACTGCCATGCTTTGTTGTATGTCAACACTGCTGAAGTTTCAACATGTACTCTTTATTCTCCAGTCCAAACAGCAGCTTAATTAAATGAATTGTTTTATTACATGGAGTTTAACATGATCACCTGATATGTTATCTGCATTTTGATTGGCTGCTTGAACTTAAGTCAAATTAATTGCTTGATCATTATATAGTTCAACACCATCATCTGATGCTTTATTGGTGAAACTTGAAGTTCAGACAAATGCAACTGTTGCAATAGTTTTAAATAAGTTGGAAATTAATTAATTATGACAGTTTTTGGTAAATAGTATTTTGCAATAGTTGCTAGACAAAAATAAAGCACAATATTCAAGAAAACAAAACTGCAGAAAACAACGGCCTTTCATGTTTTTGTGGAAATTCAGATTCTCCTACATGTGCTCTGCAAAAACATTTGGCATTTTGCCATGCTGGTTCATCATTTACATATCGATATCTAGGTGATCCCAACCTCATGCTTACGAATGGTTCACTGAAGTATAACGCTGTAAATATGATCCAGGTCATGATTCTTTTCCTTCAGGTTCTCCTAAGGATCTTCCAGAAGTGCACTGAGTGCCACTGCGTCCTGGTGCCTGACCTTTGACCTGCCAGAGCACTGGGCACTTCAATAATTGATGTGCGTGCGTCTTTACACCAAGGGACAGAGGCCTCACCTGCAGCAGGCCTGGTTTCACACGCACACCCGTATTGATTTTGTTAACTGAGCCAATTCTCCAGAACGAGGAGCAGTAGGACACGGTCACTTCCTGCCTCTCAACTGTCTCTGTGGCTCTAACTGTCCAGGGTCCCCTAATTTGCCAGTTCCGGAGAGTAGCAGAGTAGCCATATTTCTAAGGAGCTCTCGGAAGCTTCCTTGTGTCCAGAAAAGTACAGCTTAAAATAAATATAGCAGTCAGAATTTTATAATGCACCCATGCGGTGTGATTGTATCAGTGTTTGCCGGGTAATCTGATCGTCCTACACTGAGAGTTTCATAGCAAGGAACAACTTTAATTTACTTTGGGCTGATGCCCAGATGGAAAGCCAGTAGCTAGTAAAGGGAATGTAAGTGTCACGCCTCCGCGTCTTCCCGGCTTCCTTGCTCTTCGGGACTCCACTTCCCAGAGGGCCACGCTCGATGACGTCATGTCTATGCGCCCCGTTCGGACTCCGTGATACGCTCTAGGTCACCTGAGTTTTAGCCACAGCTGCAATCCTTTACTTCCTGTATTTAAGCCACACACAAACACTCACACTTTGCGAAGCTTTGCCAAACTTAGTTTAGCAATTCTGAGCGGTCCTTTCTCGTGTTGTCCCTTTCTGGTTTTCGACTCCCTTCGTTTCTCTACCACTCTTTCGCTTTATCCCTTTGGCTCTGACTCTACGGTTTGTACCTGTGCTTTCTCACTTTGGTTTTCCCCTTCGGTCTTCCCCTGTAAACCTGTTTGCCCTCGCTGCTTGTTCTACCTGGTTCTGACCTCCGCCTGTCTCTGACTCCGATTTAGCTTCTCCCTTTGTTATACTGTTTACTGGTGCTTGCTGAGCTTACCTGTTTGTGAATAAACCGTTCCTGGTTTTTGTAATTCTGCTAACGTCGGTTTCAAAGTCTTTTGTCTAACAGTAAGCTGCTAGCGAGCATCAAGCAACTAACTTTATAATATGAAAACCCAGTTTTATTTTTACTTTTTTTTTTATTTTTACATTTTTCACTGAAATTTGTGAGCGTCTAAAGAGGCCGTGTAGATTCAATTCATATACCATTGCTGAAAAACAAGTATCTCCAAAATGGTAACTTTACAGGTGAGGGCAAAAACCTAAAGGAACCAGACTTTCTTTCCAGACCATTTCTGTTTGTCCAATTTATCATGAAATGAAATTTTCACAGTAAGACACAGTGTAAACAGTAGCTGCTGTTTAAAAGATGCAAGTCAAATGTCAAAACTAACAAAAAAAATGGAGCTACATGTTTTCCTTTAGATAATGATCAAATTTTGTTAAAAAAATTAAGAATGTGTCAAATTTTCATGCTGAATGCACCAATAGCAATGCTCCAGACATGTTTGGAAAAAAAAAGAAATCTCTAATAACTTTTATTAAAAGTAAAAAAAAAAAAAACATTCTATGTTTCCCAAATGTACATTTTTGGACATACAAGAAATTGCTCTGACAGCAAGACCATATCATGGATAACTAACTAAGTCGAATAATGAACCAGCTTACTTCTACAACACAAGGTAGCTAATTAGCTGTGTTGTATTTCCATAGAACATATTGAATGCACAGTAACATTAACAGCATGTTTAATTATAAGGGATACTGCATAAAGAGAATGTAAAAATAAAGTATGACTGTTTTTGATACATGAGTTAACACAAACGTCCTCAAGGCAAATTATAACATACAAATATAATGAAGGAGAGATTTTTTTTTTTTGGACTGTTCTCTTAATAATAAAACAGGGAAATCCTGATACAATATTGATACAGGTTAAATAGGCAAAAATATATATCAGTCAATAAAGCTAAAACTAAAATCAGTAACATCAGTCGGATGATTTATCGCGTAGCACTAGGTGTACTTTGGAAAGTAAAAAAATAAAGACTTGGGGTTGTGATTCCATTGATTTGAAAGTGTGAAGTGACTAGTACTTCGTTAACTGCCGGTACCTGTGTGGTATGGGTATAAGCTGATAACTGTCTCATCCTGTCTTGTCTTGCCCTGTTTGTTTTCTCTGTTTCGTCCATGTGCCTTTCATTGTCCTGTGTCATGTACTTCTGTTTGTTTTGGCTTATAGCTCCTCCTGTCTCCACCCTCTTGTCATGCCCTTCACCTGTTCCTAGTTTGTGGCTCCGCCCCTTCCTAGGTGTTACTGGTTAGTCCTTGTGTATATGGACCTACAGTTGGAGCCTTGTTGTTTTGGCTCTGTGTCAGTTGTTCTGCTGCCCTGGTCTTAGTAGGGTCCCCCCGCTCCCCTCTATTTACATTTACATTTACATTTACATTTAAGGCATTTAGCAGACGCTCTTATCCAGAGCGACTTACAACGCGTATTTCTAGTGACTTTGATTTCTGTTTTTAGTTATAGGCTCATATTACAACTCTGGATTTGCACTTGCATCCTACCCTATCGTCTCTTTGTGTCCTTCTTGCATGTAAGGTGCAGTTAGATTCTAGAACCAGGCAGATACTGTTGCGTTCTTGGTCTTAAATATAGCCTTATTCATTAAGCATTTATACAGAGGGTCATTTTATTTTGCCTGTTTGGACATGTGTGATCACTGTGGCCTCTCCCTCTAAACTAGCCAATCAGAGCAGAGTTCATCTAATTATTTATGAGCTTACTGAAAAAGGGAAAACAGCTGGTATCATCCTAGGAACAAACCATGAAATGTAATTAGGTATGTAAAACTGCATCTGGACATTTTTCACCCTGACTGAAATCACACAATGTCCTTGGAATGCGTTTCCAGAAGAAATTGCAGTGATTGCACAGCTTAGACTTGTTGCTAGCAGGTGCTAAGGTGCTGTACCATCTAAGAGAGGAACAAGGGATGGATAAACAACACATAGAGCAGTGCAGGTCAGTATGACTGTGAAGTAGAGTTTGGGAATCTGTCTTCAGTATGTACATGTACAACACTAGCGTTCAGGTAAGACCAAAAATGAGTGGGACTCTAAGGAAACTAGAGAAGCCAGGGATGGATGGAGTAAGAAACAAACAAACAAACAGATGAGTGTGGGGGGTCTGCCCTGAGATGTATGTGATGACTATGCTGTGCCACACCAATAAGAGTCCTTGGGAAAGACTCCTGACACTACATTGGTCTACCTGTAATATAATTAATCTTGTAAGTTGCTCTGGATAAGAGGGCCATCAAAATTAAATCATCAAAATTGCATTTTTCCATCCCATACATTCTTAATACTGAAAAACTGAAATAAAAATAGAGGTTACCAAAGTTTTCATGAAAACCACATGCTGAATCCAGAAGCTGTATACAAGTACACCAAGTGTGGTTATCTCAAAAACTGCGAGACTAGTTACAGACAAAAATCTCTCAACCAAGAAGAAGAATATTAATAGGAATAACAAGTTCTTTGCATTGCACAGTCACTAATAATATGGAATAAACACATTCTATGCCATCTTTAAAAGGAATTTCATTCATTTGTTTGTAATTCCGCATAACTAAATGATTCACATATAAAGTTATTCAGAGTAAAACTAAACAGAGTAAGACTAAAAGCTCTGTCATCTAACTATATGCAATGGTTATGAATATTTTGTTTTATGATAGTACATTTTGGTGGAAAACATACAATGTATAGATGTTTTCAAATTGTCTTTATAAACGTAAGTCATTCATGCTGGAAAGGGACATACAGGACATTGTATTTATCACTTGGTTTTATTTACCATAATATTGGTTTGTGCCGATTTACAGATCAGTCTGGATATTAAATAAAATGACTGTTTGTTTGTTCTAGGCACTGCAGCCCCTGGTTCCTATCACCATATCACTGTAAAGACGTAAATGCCTCTGCAATGAACCATCTCATGTTGTTTTCCATCTCCGCCATTAACTTGTGCACACATTTGGAATAATCTGTGGATTCCCGGTTTTAAATTAGCCAAGCATATCTTACGGCGCTGGTGCACAGATGACAACCATTTGTAAGAGACTGTGAGTGTTGTGGTCCCTGCAGCTGGAAAGCCCTTCCGACTGTGCTACTCAAAAGCCCCTCCCTGTCCTCCCAGGTGCCTCTGGCGTGGTCTTTACTCTGTTTTGTCCGTTAAGTACCACTTCAAATATTGATGAGTCTCTGAGGTGTGGGTCAGGGTAGTGTGGCCGAGGGGTATCTGTCAACTACGGGGGATCTCGCCACCAGCCTCTGGACAAAATGTTCAGCTGCTAGAGCCTTGAAATAGACTAAGCCCTTTCTGAAGTAGAAGCAGATACAGTGCTTGGTAAGGCTTTTGTAGGTTCAGCTCAGCACCACACTGTGGATATGAGGTGCTGAAGAGCTCTTCAATACACTTGTCAGCAAATGCTGAGATATAGATATATATTGTAGTTAATGTGGCCAAAAGGCCTTAAAATATTGGCAGGTATTTATATTATTAACTAGGCTGATTATTGCAGGACACCATTAGGAACCTCTACAACTCGAGACGAGACGTTTGGCATGTTGCCTTAGCAAACATGGCAGTTTGATACCATACTGAGGGGCACACTTTCTGTATGTGTAGCTCAATAAAGAATGGCCATATCAGTCTAAACTTATCATCATTTATTGTCCTTGGTAACCTTTATCTTCCTTCCCAATAGCACTGCAATCCCACACTTCCTTCTGGGTGCAACAGTTCTTAGTCCTCTACATCGGCTTGGAGGAATTTTAGGATGTTCCTCTGTACAAACCAGCTTAAACTCATTGTTGGTGGATTTCCTTACTTGAAGTGCCTGCTTCAGGTCATTTCAGAACATTTTATTGGGTTTAGGTTAGGATGTTGACTTTGGCCGTTACAGAACATTAGCCTTTATTCTTTGTGGTAGAACAACTTGTGTACTTAGGGTTATTGCCTTGCTGAATGACCCATGTTCTCTTGAGATTCAGCTTATGGAGAGTTGCCCTGACATTTTCCTATAGAATGTCCAGGCATAATTTAGAATTCCTTGTTCCATCAGTGACGGCAAGTGACCATGGCCCAGATGCAGCAAAACAAGTCGAAACCATGATACTACCACCACCATGTTTCACAGTGGGGCAGAAAAACACAGACATGGCCAAACTGGATGGCAAGTAAATTGCAAGGAGTACCTTGGAATATGTAAATGATCCCAGGGCACCCTGTAAATGTAAAGTCCGAATAGGGCTGTAGATGTGAACACTGTACAGACATGTCAGTGTTAATGCGAGTTAGATCAGTCATATGAGCCTCAACAGTAGTGCACTGTTTTAGCATTTTTAATAAAGACCTGTCTGCGCTTACTTAAAAGAGCCTGTGTTAACAGACACGCTCTCTTTGAACTCGAGCCAGAACAGGTGTTGCCAGACAGCTTTGGTGTGGAGCATTACACCCATTTTGACTTTGGCATTACACAGTTACATGGAAGTTTGCTTCTGTGGCGCTGTGTGTGGCTAAGCCCATTCAGCAGGACCCTGGATGGGTTTCTAGAGAAGATCAAGAGAAACCTGAGGCCATATTCAACCCCAGTGTGCTGAAGGTGAGACGCAGCAAGTGGCGTTAACTCTTGTATCCCCTCATCACACTTTTCCATCGAGAGGCGTGCTGATTGACAGAGGTTATCGTTGCTTTCCATCAGAGGGAATGAGGCGGGCACTCGGCGGAGTGTGAAATTAGAGCCGTTCCTTCTTCGCACGTCCTCTCACATCTGAATGAGCCTAAAATCACCATCAGAGTTGCATTCTCATTTTTGCACAAGGCAGCTGATGGCATGTGAAGGTCAGGCACAGGGCATGAGGGAAGGTCCTGAAAGGTTAATCGGAGTTTCCCCACTCACAAAATACAACACATCTTTTTTACATAACACTGATCATTGTAATTACCACGGATTTTGATTCTTCAGTTACTGGAGGTACGAGGCTAACACTGCTATCTATGTTTTGAACAAGTTTTTTAGGAAGGTAGTCACCTCAGTTACTGGAGCTCTGAGGCTAACATTGCAAATTAAACACAGGGAGTCAGTAGTGACTAGTGAATAGTGAGTCTTTAGTTACTAGAGCTCTAAGGCTAACGTTGCTAATAAACACAAGAATGTAGTAGTCCTCTAAGTCTTTAGTTGCTACAGCTATGAGGCTAACATTGCTATCAAACACAAAAATTCAATAGTCACCCAAGTCTTTAGTTGCTGTAGCTCTCGGGGTAATGTTGCTATCAAACACAATGACTCAATAGTCAGCTGAGTCTTTAGTTACTGTAGCTCTGGAGCTAACGCTGCTATCAAACACATGGGCTCAATACTCAGCTGAGTCTTTAGTTACCAGAGCTCTGGAGCTAATGTTGCTATCAAACACATGGGCTCAATACTCACCTGGGTCTTTAGTTACTGTAGCTCTGGGGCTAATGTTGCTATCAAACACATGGGCTCAATACTCAGCTAAGTCTTTAGTTACCAGAGCTCTGGAGCTAATGTTGCTATCAAACACAAGAACTCAGTAGTCACCTAAATCTTTAGTTACTGTAGCTCTGGAGCTAACCCTGCTATCAAACACATAGGCTCAATACTCAGCTGAGTCTTTAGTTACTGTAGCTCTGGAGCTAATGCTGCTATCAAACACATGGGCTCAATACTTAGCTGAGTCTTTAGTTGCCAGAGCTCTGGAGCTAATGTTGCTATCAAACAGAAGAACTCAATAGTCACCTGAGTCTTTAGTTACTGTAGCTCTGGAGCTAACCCTGCTATCAAACACATGGGCTCAATACTCAGCTGAGTCTTCAGTTACCAGAGCTCTGGAGCTAATGTTGCTATCAAACACAAGAACTCAGTAGTCACCTAAATCTTTAGTTACTGTAGCTCTGGAGCTAACCCTGCTATTAAACACATAGGCTCAATACTCAGCTGAGTCTTTAGTTACTGTAGCTCTGGAGCTAATGCTGCTATCAAACACATGGGCTCAATACTTAGCTGAGTCTTTAGTTGCCAGAGCTCTGGAGCTAATGTTGCTATCAAACAGAAGAACTCAATAGTCACCTGAGTCTTTAGTTACTGTAGCTCTGGAGCTAACCCTGCTATCAAACACATGGGCTCAATACTCAGCTGAGTCTTCAGTTACCAGAGCTCTGGAGCTAACCCTGCTATCAAATGCATGGGCTCAATACTCAGCTGAGTCTTTAGTTACCAGAGCTCTGGGGCTAATGTTGCTACCAAACACATGGGCTCAATATTCATCTGGGTCTTTAGTTATTGTAGCTCTGGAGCTAATGTTGCTATCAAACACAAGAACTCAGTGGTCACCTGAGTGTTTAGTTGCTGGAGCTCTGGAGCTAATGTTGCTAATAAACAGTGGACTAAGTAGTCATGTGGCATGCCAGACGTCTCAGCACAGAGTAGTAGAGGTTCCTAAAGGTGTCCTGTGATATTTAATTCCATACAGCTTGAATACTCTCACACAGTTACCACAGCTGTTGCTATAAAACACAAAGACTCATTAGTCACCTGACTCTTTAGTTGCTACAGCTATGAGGCTAACATTGCTATCAAATACAAGGACTCAATAGTCACCTGAGTCTTTAGTTACTGGAGCTATAAGGCTAATGTTACTATTACACACAAGGTCAAGGATATAGTGACCTAAGTCTTTTCTGAAAGTACAGCCCCAAACCAGTTTTACAGGGAAAGATTTGGGAGGCAGAATTTATAGAAATCTATTATGGAATTTTACAAATTGAAAGATAACAATTCAGGTCTTGGGACATTAAGACCCTCAGTGATGCTATTGATTTAGAAATACCTCCTAGACAAATGGACAGGGCCCAAACTGGAGGTGCTGGGGAGGAAGGAGGGGAGCATTAAAATGTCAGCACCTGAAAGTAGCAGGATACATATACCAAGTTATTTTAAAGAGAGGTGAAGGCCAACGATTTGTCAGGATTGGTTCATGCGCATGTCATAAGGCAGCACACCTTATGTAGAGGCACACATCATAAGACCTGGAAGTGTTATAAGCAGGTTTGAGAGAAGTCATAAGGAAGATATTTAGGGAAAAGGATTGGGTGACTATTGACTACAGTGTTACCACTACTCGCTTAATCATTCATTTTCTAAACTGCTTTATTCATCTGGATCATTGGTGTGCTGGACCCTATCCTAGCATTTAAAGCAGAAAACACCCTGGACTTGCTGACAATTCATCGCACGGCAGCTGCTTTGACACCAAAATACCTAAGGCATTTTTACTTTTTTTTTTTTTTTTTACATTTACAGTATTTGCCAGACACTCTTATCCAGAGTAACGTACAATCTGATTTCTTACAAAGGTAGTCCTGTGTAGTTTGGTAGCCTACCTGTTCAAGTACACCTAATTCAACTTCTTTGTTAATTGCTAGGTTTAGTGGGGGAATAGAGGACCTACCAAACTGTGTGGAACACCGGCCCTCCAGGACCAAAGTTTTGCACTCCTGTTTTAATTGGTATAGAACCTTAACATTCATTTGGTGTTTCCCTAAACTTTCAAATGGTTCTTTTACCTTCACAGAACGCATGTACAAAAACATTCATTGTGAGGTTCTTTTGGGAATCCCCAGCATTGTTGTAGAGATCACCTCCACCACCACCACCATTCCATTTTTTGACACTCACCCAAAAAGTCAGATTGGACACTTGCTAGTCTGCTCTCATTGCTGACTCACCAATTCCCCAAACATAGCACCTACATCTTTGAGTCAGTGGTTTCCGGTCAATGTCAGAGCTCTTTGTACTTTACTGGGCTTCGAAAAAAACACCAGGGCTTTGTACTTTTTTATAGGTACCTCTCACTCATGGTATTATTATTTTTAGTCCAGTCAAAAGCCATGTTAAAAATTTGGGTGAAGCCTGTCATATATTTTGCTCCAGACTTTGTCTTGATTCCATGAAAGTTTTTGATTTGTCCAATCGTTTGATCTTAACTGCCAATTAATGCTCTTGTTGCTGGATCATTATTTGAGTTTTTAAACTTTAAAGAAAAATGCATCAAAACACTTCTTTTCCAGGATAATAGAAAGAACCTTGTGTAATTAAGGGAAAATGCATTTAAAAGGGCTGCTAATGAGCCGACATCTCTCCACAGTACATGAAATATACATGCGCAGCAAGGCTAAGAGAACTTTAAGCTGCTGTATACTTTTATTAGGTATGGGGAGATAACAGTTAGCTATAAGCTAGCAGACACCTTTATTGGTTAGAGTGGTAATAATGCAAATCAGAGCACTAAGATCTGAGGAAAACATCCACAGATCAGTGAATGAACTGAAGAACTGCATTCCAAAATACACTCATCGTCAACAGAATAGTTGTACCCAGAAGGAAGTGTGGGACTGCAGTGCTATTGGGAAGGAAGATTAAGGTTACCAGGAACAATAAATGATGATACATTTAGACTGATATGAGCAATATTTATTGAACTACACATACAGAAGTAGTGTCTCACTATGGAGCTGTAGAGGTTCCTAATGGTGTCCTGTGATAATCCATCCCATGCAGCTTGAATATTCTCACACAGTTCCTGAAGATTTTGTGGTAGACGTGTAGGTGCAGTGACACAAGGCCTTCTGGATGTGTGATAAGTGACAACAAACCATTCATCTTCACGCTGACCACGGTGTCTCTACACATCAAATTATTGGTCATCTCCACCAAAACAGAGGAGGGACTCGTCACTGCTATTTTGAGTCACCCTGTGACAGTCTGGCACGACACCATTGCAGTCATTGGCAATGTTAACATGGGTGTTAAGGACAGTCGTCGTAATGGTCTCTGTGCATGTAGTCGTGCAGCAGTCTGCCAGTGGTATTGTCGCTAACGAGATGATTCATTAAGGCTTCACTGCTGGCTGAATGTCTGCAGTCGTAGCTGTTGGGTTAGCCAGGTACAGTGTTAAGGCCTGTCTTTGCTTATGTCGCATGCGTGGCCGAGCATGAAGCTTGAATCATTTGCATGTCTCACAATGTTTAAACCTACCCACCAAGTTTCATCCCTGTTGGTTGATTCCTTCTAGGTGCAGCTATTTGTGCAACTATTATTTTGGATGATGAGCGTAGCGGAGCAACCTTGCTCGAACCCAAAGCTCCTTAAAGATTGATCAGTAATGAACGAGCTTGTCTTGGTGTGGCCTTTTCTTCTAAATTCAGTCAACCGTTATGTGACTGTGTTATCTTGGCTGTCTGTGGGCTGCGTATTGTCTTTCTACGTTATGGCTGTGAGGCTGTGAGTGGGGTGGGCTGCCTGACTCTTGCGTGTGTTTTTACTTTAATTTGTCTGCGCTGTTTGTTGAGTGGTCCAGTGGAGCGTGTGGTGACAGATGATGTGAATTATTGATTGCAGCCTTCCTGTAGCTGAGTGTAGTGGGCCTTGTCCTCCTCCTCTCTCCATCCATCACCCTCCTTCTCTCTTTCTCTCTTGCTCTCTCGCTCTGCCAGAACTGCTCAGCTTGGCCTTTGCTCTCCCGTCACCTGCCCGCCCAGAACTTTGGGTTGAGCAACACAAGAGGAGATGGGGCTGAGGTGAGGATCTTGCACCGAGTGCTGATTTCTGCCCTTCATGTGTTACTGCAGGCTTCATAGTTACTAAGCATACCAGCAGTCTGCAAGTACTTATCAGCCTCACAGTGAAAAACGGTTATCACAGTACAGTGGTGCAAACCACTAGCTCACTTTTTTTCTGGAGGTGGTAGAATTTCTCATAATCGGTATAATCAGCAATAACCTTATTATAATGACATCAAAAAGATTCACTTATGTTTGGGCACCGACCCTACAGGGATTATTCTGTTGAAAATACATTCGGCTTGAACTTCAGACTAAATGCATTTGCTTTGAGTGACCCTCACTTCTACACGAGCAATGATGCCCTCCATGAGTCATCCTATTAGTGCCAGCTTCATTGGCAGACGGCTGCATGACGCAGGACTGCATGCCCACAGAACGTTTCTACAACTGCCCTTAGCACCCATGTCAACGTCACCAAAGACTGCAATGGTGTCACCTGAAAATGTCCAGAAGGCCTAGTGTCACTCCACCCCTACCACAACAGCCTTCAGGAACAGTGTGGTAATATTTGAGTTTCGTGGGATGGATTATCACAGGACACCATTAGGAACCTCTACAACACCATGTATACTCAATATAATATAATATAATATAATATAATATAATATAATATAATATAATATAATATAATATAATATAATATAATTTAAAAAAATCTGTTCACAGAAAGATCATCTTGTAATGCCTTGTTGAGTCCTTCTAGCATCTGGCCATGGACATCATCACTATTGGTGTTGAATCTCAGGTTCTCTTATGTCTAGTTTGATGTATTTGCGCTTATGGAGTACATTTATACTGGTATACACCTGAACACTTTGGAGATCCACCTGAGGATCTCCATTTTTGAGCCCTTTTCTCCTCGCAAAGGCTGAAAAAAGGTTCTTTCAGCAACAGCAACTCTTGATCCCCAAGTGTTGTTCTGTATTAGCCTCCCAGCTCTGACATGGTTATTTTTTGGGCCATTAGTGGGGACTGTTGAGTGTTCTTACATGGCATCGGGTCCGGCTGCCGCCGCCATGTGTCAAAGGCCACTCCGTGCCTGATGGACTAGTGCGACCGAGACCGGGAAAGCCGCCTAGGTGATGGCATCTATGATGGCAGGGTGAGGGGAAAGAAAAAAGAAACAATTACCTTGCCGCAAAAAAACGTTAAACTTCATCAATATTTCAGCTCGGCCCTCGCCGTTCCAGGCTGTTGTTCCTCCCCACCGGCTGAAAAAAGCTTTTTTCCCTCTGCCGCTTTTAACCCAGAGAGGTACTTGCCCCATGCCGGTGTGTGTTCTGGTAGGGCAGTGGAGTGGGAAGAGAAGCTGCCGTCCAACCCCCCACCACCCCTCACTTTCCCCTCCTCCACTGACGTCCACCATTGCCATGCTCTGTTGGAAAGCTCCTCATTCTGGTGATGATTAGCTGATTATTATTTTATGAGGCCTTTCAGTTGGGTGGCTGCACTCTCCCTCCTCTCCTCAGCCCCCTTCTGCCCCCTTGCTTCTTTGCCACAATCCCCCTCCTTCTTTTTTTGGGCTCTGAGGCACATTGATTTCTCCATTAGGCAGCACTCCAAAGCCACCCCAGCTCCCCTATGTCCTACCTCAAGCCTCTTTGACTTAGCTTCTGCTTGGCCAGCCTGTCATGAGGGAGTGGTCCTGAAGAAAGACCACTGTCAACTCTGTGGCTAGCACTGTGCCAAAAGCTACGTATACACTGTGTAGCATGCTGCAGTGCTTGATTAATAGAGGTAGTTCATCCACAGCGCCTCCTGCTGGAAAGGTTCTGCACACCACAAATGCATGTTGTGAGTCTTGAATGGTCAATATTATTGAGATGGTTATTAAATGTGTAAGTCTTGATGTTCTGGCTTTAAAGAAATTACGGGTATCATTAATGTTTTAGAGCCTTTCCAGACATTTACAAGTCAGCCACCGTGCTGGATACATATATCTTTCCCATGGAGCAAGGAAACCCTAAAATGTTATATTTACTGATTTTATATTCCGTCATATTCTGCATATCGGTCATGTCCCAACCCTCCAAAAATGCCAACTTTACAGAAGAGAGCAAAAACCTGATTTAATTTTAATGTCAGTCAGATTCTTTTTTTCCAAGCAGTTTTGGACCATTTCTGTTAGTCCACTCATCATGGAATTTCCACACAATGTAATGAATGATGCATAAAAGTAACTATCAAAAAAATTGTGATACATGTTTTGCATTGGACAGCAAAAAAATCGGAATGCCATAGCTTTGAATTACCTAGCAACTGTTGCATCCTTTCATAGCAGCTGTTGCTAGGTTGGACAAGCTTGACAGAGAGACCCCAGGAGAAACTGAACTGTGCTTTAGCTACATAACATGGGACTTCCAGTTTAACCCTTAAATGGCCTCATTAATTGTTTGTTTTTTTGGGGCAATCATGATAAAGCACATAGTCCATTTACAGTCAATTTAAGTTACATTAGCTTAGCATAGCACCTTTTGCTGTAACCATATTAGATATTTACTCCTTTTTGTTGTATACATTACATAATACTGTTCATAATAACCTAAAATCTGTTTACCTTAGAAAATTCCACCAAAAACAATCCATATCTGAGGAGTGATTTACTTCTTGTTTGCATCCTCTATGGACGAGAATAATAAAAGCGTATCTACTAAAAGTGTTCTTCAGTGGAGTGTTTAGCCTAACACACCTCAGCCGATCGGTATAGATGGCACAATAAGGCTGAGTTAAAGATATAGTGACTCAAAATGTGCTCTACCAAAAATTGAATAAGGAGTTAAAGGTTTAAAATGTTATGGTTTCAAGCTGGGCTTATCCAAACTAGGCAGGTTTGGAAATTATGCTAATTTGCCATCAGCTAATATTAAGTTTGAAATTGGCCAAACGGGGTCTACAACAAAGAGTTAGCATATAGGACTAGCCATATCAGTTTAATGCTAATGAAAATGTGAAATCCTGTTCAAATATATCTGTTTGCTTCTTTTACTTTACTGCACTGGTCAGACCAGAAATGATCAAACAGTTCGAGCAGTAGCAGAATAACAGCACATATCAGCTGTGTGGGGATATTTCATGGTTTCTATGAGGGACAGTAAAGAGCCATTTATAATCATTATTGCTGTTGATTAGCGAGAGCGATGGTGGTATACTCTACTGTATATTAGTAACACAGAGGTGCATTTTCCATGTGCACAGCCTTTGAGGCAGTCCCTGTGTATCAGAGAGCTGCCCTAATGACGGTTATCATAATGTGCAATCCTGCAAGCAGGCATTAGGGAAATCGATATGCACCTACTGTTGGGCTTGAGGTGAGAGAAAATGTCTCTGCTGTGTATCTGCCAGAACTTTCATTCCTATTCCCCATCTTTTTCGGCATGATCATAAAACTGGGAGCCCTCTTTGCAGCATCGATCAGTCAATAAAGGGCTTCTCTAACTGAGGAGAGAGCGCATTATTGGGTCATAAGTGTATTGTGGTGAAAATGAAGGCTTTCTGTCCAGTGCCAGGAGGCTTGTGGAGTGCAGCCTGTTAAGCCTAGGTGCTCATTTCATTTAGACAGCGGCTCGGATTGCTTGTGTTTTGCCTGGTAGAGTTTTGCGTTCGTCGTGCACTTTCGCAAGACATTGTGTTACAATTAAACTGTGTGAAATGTATTTAGAAGCTCTGTGCAGTGTGAGGATGGCCATTAATAAAAACCATGCACGACTTAATGAGCTCTCTTTGTTTGCAACGCATTAATGCCGGGTACGGAGTACCTTTCAGACTGTTGCTCGGGGGTGTACCCTAAAGTACATGGAATTTAAAATTTGGAATTCTCATCCACCCTGAATACACTCATTGAATAACATTTGCACAAATAGTTGCACCCAGAAGGAATCATCCGACATGAATGAAACTTGGTAAGTAGGTTTTGACATGTGATGTAAGTAAGGACGAGCCTTATCGCTGTACCTGACTGATCCAACAGCCACGATTGTGGACATTCAGTGGGCAGTGATGCCCTCCATGAGTCATCCTGTGAGTGCCAGCACCATTGGCACAGGTTACGTTTTATAGGACTACAAGCATGCAGAACATTACGACGACTGCCCTAACACCATGTCATCTCACTTCAGCGTGACTCCTTCACTGCAGGTCATCTTCAGAGTTGAGTCCTGCTTTTGTCTTGGTGGAGACGATCAATGAATCTATGTGTGGAGGCACTATGGTCCGTCTCAAGATGGTTCAATGAGTTAAATCATCCAGAAGGCCTGGTGTCACTCCACCTCCACCCCCACCCCTACCGCAAAATCTACAGGAACTGATGAATGGGATGGATTATCACAGGACACTATTTGGGAACCTCCACAACTCCATAACCAGACATCTGGCATGTTGCGTTAGCCATACTGAGAGACACTACTTCTGTATGTGTAGCTCAATAATATTACCCATATCAGTCTAAATGTATCATAATGTACTGTCCCTGGTAACCTTTATCTTCCTTTCCATTAGCACTGCAATGCCACACTTCCTTCTGGGTGCAGCTATTCATGTGATGATGAGAGTCAGTATGTCAGTTCATCTAAACAGCTGCTTTCTTTTTTTGTATCTGTTGCCAAGATTCCATCGATCCTGCAAAGTCATTGATCAACATGCCCAATTAACTGCTTTTCAAGGCATTACAGACCAATTACCAAGGAGGTGCCAACAGATAAACAATGAAACAGAAGGAATCCAAATGCAGCAGCGAACCAGGAAGGGGCATGGAGCTCAGCCCTGCAACTAGGCTCACGGAAGTCCTCTTGTTTCTGGGGTTCAGCCTGCTGTGGAGGAGAAGGGGATAGTGTTCCACTTTTGAGGAGGTGTTTATTTACATGGCCGACACACTGGGATCACCTTCAAAGCAGCTGGTAATGAGACGGGACGGGGCGAGAAGTGGGTGGAGGGTGGGAGGGCATGGCGCACACGCTATGGGGAACGACTGGGGAGCTGCTGAAATATTGATGAGTTTTTCTGCACAAAAATGTGACAGTTAGCTTTAATTTCCCGTTTAGCTGGGATGAGCCCAGACAAGGCTATGCTAACTAATCAATAGGACCCTGGCACGGGCAGCGCTCCGCTTCTCCGGCTTGGAGCTTGGAACACCAATTTGCACTCTTCGCTGCACAGATTTTTTGTTTATGGACCCTTTTATAGATGTGCATTCTCCAAGAGAGCCTTACGCTTTCAACCCAGGCTCAGGCACAGCTACGATAGATATGTAGACAGCTCCAGTAAAATGTAAGAGCTGCTCTTTGACTAGGTCTCAATTTTACAAGCTGCAGAGTGATAACATATAACCCTTGTATTTTGGTTGAAGATGAAATATTTGATTTAACTTGGGTTTTTTTTTAACTTCTGGCTGGCTAAGCTGTTCTATCAAAAAAGACTCACCCCCTGGCCCATTTGTGAATAAGTCTTAAATGAGCAGTAATTTAGGAGCACCTTCATTTTTATTATATTTTAATTAAAACCTAATAATATCTGTATCTTTCATGGTGTACTGATGTAGAATGGAACACTCAGCAACAAGTAGCACATAAAATCTTAATCTGGGCTTTTTGTTTACATGGTATGTTCATATTATTTCTCACATTATCTTAAATATAGCTGTTCTCATTATAAGATGCCTTTATTGTCGTTGCACAGTGTACAACGAAATTGAGTAGCAATCCAACGGCACTTTACACACAAAATAATTAAACATAGGGCTACAATATAGAAAGTGCACCAATATGAACCATAATACATGGGTTGGACAATGAAACTGAAACCTCAAGTTTTAGACCACAATCATTTATTAGTATGGTGTAGGGCCTCCTTTTGCGGCCAATACAGTGTCAGTTCGTCTTGGGAATGACATATACAAGTCCTGCACAGTGGACAGAGGGATTTTAAGCCATTCTTCTTGCAGGATAGTGGCCAGGTCACTACGTGATGCTGGTGGAGGTTCGTCCTTCTTGGTGGTATTCTGACATTACCCTGGATACCGTGGCTCCTGATACATCACAAAGACTTGCTGTCTTGGTCACAGATGCGCCAGCAAGACGTGCACCAACAATGTGTCCTCTTTTGAACTCTGGTATGTCACCCATAATGTTGTGTGCATTGCAGTATGTTGAGCAGAACTGTGCTCTTACCTGCTAACTGAACCTTCACACTCTGCTCTTACTGGTGCAATGTGCAATTAATGAAGATTGGCCACCAGGCTGGTCCAATTTAGCCATGAGACCTCCCACACTAAAATGACAGGTGTTTCAGTTTCATTGTCCAACCCCTGTACATACATTATTGTTTATGTTTTTAAGTAACTAAAAATAAGTATGTAATATATTAACATATAAGCTCACCAGACAAAAAGAGTTACCCGTGACTGAAATGTACCTAATTGCATGTTATGTAGCATGTAACACATCCATAATCACCAATAACAGCTTTGATTAGATTTGGCATATCCAGTTTCTGGATGTGGGATCAATGTTCAGACACTGTTGCATCAATTGCAATTGCGCAGTTGGGCTAGATTTGGTGGATGCCTTCCCTGCAAAATAATTCCCTACCCATATGAACGTATGCTTCCATACACCTGCAAATTCAGCTACTTTCTTCACTTTATGGCCTTTGGCAAACCAGTATGCTATCACCTAACATCTGCTTTGGACCCATTTTCAACATTCACTGCACTTTACCACTTCTTCTCAATTTTTGAATCCTATTAATCACTCATACCCTCAAGCATTTATATCCCCAACATCCTCACGCAGTGTTTAGATTTTCAGTAGATCACCAATTTGGTCACAGACAGTTGTATAAAATGATGCTAACACACTCAGCCTCTGTAGCTGCCCAGGTTTCAAATACACTTATCATCAGAGGAATAGCTGCACCCAGAGGAAAATGTAAAAAAGTAGAAGGAGGATAAAGGTTACCAGGAACAATAAATGGTGATGCATTTAGACTGATATGGGCAATATTTATTGAGCTACACATACAGAAGTAGTGTCTCTCAGTATGGCGTCAAGCCACCTATTGCTAACACAACATGCCAGATGTTTCAGCATGAGTTGTAGATGTTCCTAATGGTGCCATCCTATGGAGCCTGAATATTCCCACACAGTTCCTGCAGATTTTGTGGGGACTCATCATTGAAGGTAACCATTTTGCCATTCTGAGTCACCCTATGACTGTCTAGCACAACACCATTGTAGTTTTTGGCAAAGTTGGCGTGGTGTTAAGGGCAGTCATCTTAATGGCTTGTGTGCATGTAGTCCTGCGTTGTGCAACCTTCCGCTAATGATGCTGGCACAACTGGATGACTTATGTATGGCATCAGTGCTCATTGAATTTCCTCAGTCGTGGCTGTTGGATCACTCAGGTACAGTGATAAGGCCGTCCATACTCACATCACAAGCCCGAGACTTGAATCATTTTCATGTCTCACAATGGCAAATCTACCCACCAAGTTTCATTTCTGTGGGCTGATTTCTACTGGGTGCAGCTGTTGGTGCAACTAAATAAACACATAAACAAACAAACATTACGTTTTAAATATGTTTAGAATGATTGACGAACAAGGCTGTATAGCATCAAGCCTGAAATCATAATGAAACAAGTATCCATAATGCTTCATGTTTCAAAAGTGGTGATCAGATTGCTAGGCAGATAACCTTGTTATATATCACAGTACGTTATTTATTCATTTATGATTTCTTGTTGTTCCAGAAATATGAGGAATATTGCATAAAACATTTAAAATACCATATTTTCTGGTCATGAAATAACAAATTCAGCTTCAGATTCTTTAGAAAATAGTTTTCTTGATTGCAGCTTTACAAAAAGGGGATGAAATATAGCTAATTATAATACATTGAATATCCACTGAAAGCCCACTGAGCCCATATCATAACGTGGCTGTTCTAAGACCACCTTAATTTCTGAAAGCTAAATTCCACTATTTAGATGATCAAAACCGGAATAAAAGATCAGTTCTGTTTTAGTGTGTGCTGCAAAAATTCCAAACGTAGCCAGAACGTTTCAACCAAGCGCTTTGCTCCTCTGACCTTGGCTACATCATCTGGAGATGAGGGTGGTAAGGGTGGGAATCTAGTGGATACAGAAACTTCATCAAATCTCCAATGGCCTGTGTGAAATGCAAATGCACTCTAACTGCAGTGGAGATGAAGCGCTCTGACATTCGCAGAGAGTTGAGCGCCGCAGCAGCAGCAGCACCCGGCCCTCTGATGGGGTGGGTGGTGGGGGTGTTGAGGGTGGAGTTGGGGAGTGGTGGGGTGCAGGGGTGGGGGTGATCGATCCATTCAAACCTTGTCTTTATGAAAGACGAATGAGAAAATAAAATTCCTCCCTTTAACTTAGCTTGCTCAGAACAAAGCTAGCCATTCTGTTAGTCTGAGCTGCCTCAGAAAAAAAGATGCACATGTGATCAATTATGGATGTGCTGTCTCCTACCCATGGAGTTGGTGAGCACATTAGGTAATGCAGGAGCTCAATTTAACTAGATGGGCTTGTTAATGTGTCCCTCTGGGAAAGGCCTCCGGTTCCTTCGAGTTTCCTCAGGAACGTGGAGGGGAAGTAATTCTCTGAGATGGTAGAAGCACTCAGAGTCGGCACAGGTCCTGCTGAGAGGGTCACCCCTCCATCTGGCTTCTGCCGTGAGGCACAGCAAGTGGCCTGAGACCGAGTCAAAGGTTTTAACACAGGTTAACAGGAGGAGGTGGAGATGCTCAATTACTCTCGGGTCTTTGTACTGTTGCTTTTATTTCAATGGCTACTAAGAGGCTAGTTAGCCCTTTTCAACCAAAAGAACCCTGGTCCTTAAACTGGTTATCTTTGGGCTTTGCAGAACCTTGGTGCTATCCAGGGAACCAGTCCCTGTTCACACTAGCTTTTACCGGAACCAAGGAATGTCAAAGGATGTGCCATTAACGTCTATTGAGGGAGTTGCACAGTAGTTGTTTGACTACATCCATAAAAACAAGCATGGATCATCTACTGGTGATTAGAAGACGTAGAAGAGGTTCTTCTGCGGACCACTTCTCTGTTTTCAACAACATGCCCATGGATGTCGTCCGGGTTCATGCTGAAGAACCTACTATTCTTTAGTTCCAGCTGGGAACATACTTTTTGGGTTGTGAACCTATTTATCTTTACACAAACCCATCCACATTGGTAGGAAAGGCCTAATTGTATATCCTAAAGGGTGGATAAAATACAAAAGTCATGTACAGGGGTTGGACAAAGAAACTGAAACACCTGTCATTTTAGTGTGGGAGGTCTCATGGCTAAATTGGACCAGCCTGGTGGCCAATCTTCATTAATTGCACATTGCACCAGTAAGAGCAGAGTGTGAAGGTTCAGTTAGCAGGTAAGAGCACAGTTCTGCTCAAAATACTGCAATGCACACAACATTATGGGTGACATACCAGAGTTCAAAAGAGGACAGATTGTTGGTGCACGTCTTGCTGGCGCATCTGTGACCAAGACAGCAAGTCTTTGTGATGTATCAAGAGCCACGGTATCCAGGGTAATGTCAGCATACCACCAAGAAGGACGAACCTCCACCAGCGTCACGTAGTGACCTGGCCACTATCCTGCAAGAAGAATGGCTTAAACTCCCTCTGACCACTGTGCAGGACGCAGTATATGTCATTCCCAAAACCAACTGACGCTGTATTGGCCGCAAAAGGAGGCCCTACACCATACTAATAAATGACTGTGGTCTAAAACCAGGTGTTTCAGTTTCATTGTCCAACCCCTGTAGTTGAGTTAAAGTAGAGAGCGCCAATAAAAAGTAAAAGTAGAAGTTCCTCCCTTTAGTCCTCCACTGGACTAAAAGTACTAAGGTATATACCTTCAAAGGTACTTAAGTGTGGAGAGTAACAGGAGTATGATTTATTATGGCTCTAATGTTCTATTATCATTTCTGGAATAAGACTCTTAATCAGCTCAGTGTAGGTGAAGAGACTCTAGTGTCTCTCAGTCCACCAGTCTTTAATAGAAGCTCATTAATTCGTCTCACACTGACGTCTATTCAAATGCTCATAAGCACAGAACACTGAAGGAGAACCGTTTCTAGTGACCACTCTTTGTTTGGACATGATACATTTATATGCACACATAAGCCAACAGGAAGGACAGATTTGGCCATAATGTAATGGAGCAAAAAGGAAGGTATAAAACTATATGTGATAAAGTGTATCCCTCAACCAGGTAATATGCTGATGCAGGTGGCACACTTTGCAAGTACCATCATGTAAATGGTCTAAAGGCCTGGAAAAAGTTTTTCTTCCTGTGACCTTAATTTACACACCAACATATACAGCTCTTTACATATTTACACACATCAGAAATACAACTAAAGGCCTCCACTACCAGAAGACATGGATAAACGACTGGAAAGTCATATAGATCATAACCACTCATCACATCCAGCCATCTACATTTCTGGCATTTAGCTGACGCTCTTATCCAGAGCGACTTACAAGGTTAGTCATATTACAGGTAGGCCAATGTAATGTTAGGAGTCTTGCCCAAGGACTCTTATTGGTGTAGCACAGCATAGTCACCCAGACCGGGATTCGAACCCCAGCCTCCCACGTGTGGTGGTGGCTACTTGGTGGGTAGTGGTGTTATCCGCTGAGCTACACCAACCAAATCTACTGACCTGAAAGATTCCCATGTACCCCCAGTAATGCTGCTTATACTCTCCTAGGATAAACCATTACCACCCTGAGGTTGTACATGAATTCTAATTATCTGAATACATTTACATGCAACAGTGATTACTGTTTACATTCACCACGATGACGTCAATAACAATGATTCATTATCACAGTGTACACTATTTAGCATTACTTCCCTCTTTTACAAGTTCTGCTTTGCCCTCTTCTTCAGAGGCTGGACTCACAGAGTCCACTTAGTTCTCTTTTAGCTCTTTGAAACAACAATGCTCAGGCCACAGGTAAGTACAGGTAAGTTTATGCAATCAATAATTACTTTGTGATGTGTAAGTGATTGCTTCTGTTGCTTAATTTTGGCCACCATTATCATTAACCAAAATGCAGTAAGGCATTCAGCATAACACATGAGCTTTCAACAACAAGGATCTTGTATTCCGCCGCAGCGCTGATTAATAATGCAACCATTGTACTTACAGAATACATCAAATCAAACACAAGCAAGAAGCAGTTGTCTGGTATCAACCCATAAAACAAGTCACCACTTTGTGCCTTTGAAGCACCCCTCAAAGTCTCTATCCTGAATCGTCTTTCCTTCAACAATTTCTCATGATAGAGAGCCAACCAAAAAGCCAAACCCTTTGCCCTGGAGCTCAGTGACCTTCACACATCCGACTCCAGTCCACATTAGAAACAGAGTAGCTTCATTCTGCTGGACCCTTGCACTTGATGATTGGTCCTCATAGAGAATCTAAAGGCGCCTCAATTATCAGGCCAGGGAAGTGCCTGATGGAATGAGTGCTGCTCAGGAGCCCACTCTGCATGCGACCACTAATGCGAGCGCCGGCTCGGGTCTTGGCCCTGAGCTCTAATGCCTTTGACGCGCTGCACTTTGAGTGACACGCCATATGCAAAAGAGAGAGAGTGCGAGAGCGGGCCCAGGCTTTTAAAATGTGACCAGGTCCTTGGGACCCAGGTCAGTGTGGTAATTGCTGATGGATGGTGGTGGTGGGGGGGGGTGGTGGCGGCAGGTGTGACTGTCAGCTCCAATCAGGGCCATGTGCCCAAAGGCCAAGATTTTTCTCAGAGTGGAGGTGGGGGGGGTGCTGGGACTGAGAAAACAGAGTGCTCACTTTCATGCCCATTTCCTGTACACCCCCTCCACCTCACTCTCTTCGTCTCCCTGTTTTCACCTTCCTCCTCTCTTCCTTCGCCTGTGCTCTTTCACCCTCTCCACACCTGTCGACTCGATTATGGAAATGAGCATTCATGACGGGCCCCTAAAAAGCAGATTAGTAGGGATAGAGGCTCTTTATTGTGACATGGTTATTCCATTGGGGGAGCAGGGGGTGGAATTTGCACATCATTTGAGTGGGTCCCCTCTGTCTGCTGGGGGGTGGGTTGGATGGGGAGTAGGCTGGAGAGGGGGTCACAGGGAGTCGGCACTCGGCACTATAGGACGTCCCGTGACAGGAGTGATGCCACTGGGCATGCTGGAGTGGAGCCTGCAATGCTGTCCCGTTTTAAATCCCTTAACAGCGAAACAATGAGCTAAGTGAGTCGCAAGTGAAGTCATTCAGAGTGGTCTGCTGTGAGGTACTGCTGTGAGGGGTCACAATATTTACAGCACAACTGTAGTCATTTGTTTACTATGCCATAATCATTTTTCATATGTAATATTGCACAGTGGAGTCACATTATTATGACCATTTCCTACTTTCGATAGCAGCGGCAGCACGTAGCTAATGAAGGAAGTCAAGTTTTCGTGGGATTCTCTGGGGCCCACTCTGGAAGGCACTCTCAGCCGATTTGGGTATGAATTCATCCTTGCAGATCACATACATCCATACATGCTGATTGTCTTCCCTGGGGCGAAGGGACTCACTACCTTAGCCCCCCTATTTTCCCAGACTTGAATCCAAATGAGCATCTGTGGGACCACCTCAATCATCATGTTCACTCTATGGATCCTCCCATGCTTACCCTTCCAGCAGCTATGCACCACAGTCAGTATGGCTCCAGATACCTGTGACCACCTACCAGGACCTTATTGAATCCTAGCCCTAGCCTAGCCCATCTAACTGTTGTCCGTGTGGCACACGGCTGTTACTCTGGTCATAATAATGTGACACGTACCGTTCAACCATGAACAGACATTTAAATATAGGTTTTCGGTCCGTTTATATTAATACCAAGTTCACTGAGACGAGTTACCTGTGACTGACACATATCCTCATACTGTGTAAAAGGATTTAGGCCTACATCAAAGAATTGTGCAGTTGGGCCAGATTTGGTGGATGCCTTCCCTGGCTTTTCACTTCAAGAGGAAAACAAATCTTGGGATCTTGGGGGCCAGTCCAGATGTGTGAATGCTTCTGAATGTTTAGCATGCTAAGCAGTCACATTCGCTGCCCTGTGAATGCGAGAAGTGTCATCTTGGAATACAGGAATAGGAATGTTATGTTCCTTTGTAAGATGATGATGAACAAACGGCATAACCTGGTTGTCCTACAGCTCACTGTAGTTCAAACTTACTGTCACCTCAACCAAACAACCCATTTCCAGCGAATTAAAACACCCCAGAACATCACAGAGGTGACTCATTGCTTGTCTGGGGAGGCTAAATGCTGTCACTTTTTTGGAACAGGATGACAGTTAGATGACCCTGCTATGTTTTGATTCCTCACTTAAAGGCCTGCATCGTTGACCAACCCTGTATTTGAGTGTCATTCATTTTGCATGACACTGCAACCCACACGACAACGCTATTTACTCACTGGCCTGACAGTGATGTCAGATTAAGTCAAAGTTAAGAGTCTGTGTCTGACGCACTATATGCACTCGCTGGAGGATCAGAGCGTGCCTGCTGTGCGACTGTCATCCGGACAGCCTCAGTGGACGCAACTCCACTAGAAAGCCGATCCTCCGGCACACAGACAAAGCAGCTGCTGTTGAGCATGGGCGGAACAAAGCAATGACTCACTGAAAATGTCAGGCTAAAACCGTCTCTCTTCCATCCAAGTGTAAGATGGTAATATGGTGAAAAGCTAACTCATCTTTGACTCCTAACGTTTACAATATTTAAACATTGTTGGCAAAATGAGACTGCCTGCATTTTTAATGGATCGAGTCTTTCTGAAAGATTAAAGCTTCGTACAATGGTATCATTGCCCAAGACTTCAGCTCTCATCTCGTCACTGCCTTTGCTTTACAACTTCAGTCTGAACTGATCTGCTTCTCGGGTGAAGCACATGAAATCATCAAAAGGCTGTTAAGCCCCTCAAAATCCTAAAATTACAGCAAGAATGATAATACTCATCTCATAACCCAGTTAATCCTACACGGGGTGGTGGAGAGTATATCAGCTCTCACAAGGGCAGAAGACAGGATACACCCTGGACAGGATACCAGTCCATCACTGGCAGACACACCTAGGGGGCATTTAGCATCTCCAGTTCACCTGACTGCATGTCTTGAGACTGTGAAAGGAAAACAGAACACCCACTCAGGCAACACAGACAGAAATGACCCCAGATGCCCCACCTGGGAATTGAACCCAGACCCTTCTTGCTGTAAGCATGTAAACAAAGCCATTCAGAGTGGTCTGAGGTGAACTACTCCATTCTAGAGAAGCCTACAGATTCCGGATCAGACTCACTATGGTGGAGAAAGGAATCTAAACCGATTACTGATCTGGACAGCAAACAGCACAGCAAATCCAATCCACTTTGAAATCAAAGTCTAATCAGATTTTTACAGACACGTCTAGGCCTGGACACTTTGGCCCTATAAGTGACTTTGCATCAACAAACAACGACCATGTCAGATCCACAGTAATGAAAGTCCTTGGATTTGAGCTAGTGCCCACATTGTTGTCCATGGAGATACTGTAGGTCATGATGTGTAAACACACAAATCCAATCTGATCACTTGCAATAGCAGTGTGGACAGTCCACATAAAAGGACCCTCCACGTTGTTATTTGATTTGGAAAAAAAATTATCTGACTTGCCCGGACTCAGCCTAAAATCTCCCTGGTTGTGAATGTGCTGCCTGATGTCTGAGACGTTGTTTCATGGTCAACGCCCTGGACAAATAATTTAAAGAGTCCCCTCTGTGGGGTTCTAGGGGTGTTAAATTATGTGGAAATGTGTCCTTCGGTTGAGGTGACAGTAAATTTGAACCAGGGTGAGCCACAGTGAGATGCTGGACAACCAGGTTTTGCATTTTTCTCATCAGCATCTTACAGAGGAACATTACATTCCTATGCCTGTATTCCAAGATGACGATGCTCACATTCACAGAGCTGCAAATGTGACTAACCCCCTAAAATTGAATCCTCCTGAACATCTGAGGGACTACCTGGAACAACCAGTAAAACGCCAGGGAAGGCATCCACCAAATCTGACCCAACTGACCAATTCTTTGATGCAAGAGTGACTGAGCTTTGATGTGGCCTACTTCCAGAAACTTGTAAAATCCGATCACAGCTGTTAATCGTGCCCGTTGATGCTTTTAGTGCTATTAGGCCCGTTTCAGTCACAGGGGACTCTGCTGAGCTCATGTTAGTAAACCTATTTTTGTTTTTTTACTGCATATAATTATGGTTTTCATCTGATTTATATTATTTCTTCTTGAGTTGGAGATTTTTGTCTGCTAACTAGTACCACAGTTTTCAAGATATTGACACCCTCCCTACTCCGAAACGTTTGGGAATGTTTGGGAATGGTATGCTTATAAGTTTTTGATCCAACTTATTTTTTTTGGGAAAAAATTGGAAACAATTTGGGGTGTTTAGACTTGAGCACCCAGTAGCTTCTCTGGCTCGTCTGGTGATACTATCTGGACTATAATCTCATAATCTCCCCATATACCCACAGTCATTTCGTCCACTTTCCCAGCCCAAACAGACACAGTGTTTGCACACATGATATAGCCAAGACCTCTGAATGACTCCCTTTTGGTTTGGGTGCCTTGGTTAGCGAGGCAGGTCATGTCTGGTGCTACTGTGAATTCCATGTCGAGGAAAGGAAGCATTGTGTGGAATACTTTATTTTCCTGGTGAGGAGAGCTGAAAGGTCAATATCCCCAGCCTTTGAAGACGAGGATGAGGAACTAGAGTGTGTTTTTTTTTTAGTATGAGGAAAGTATTGGCTAAGCTAGATAAAAAAAGATTTAGTCTGTTTTGGTCTCTGCACTAATTAATGAAGTTGTTAACGTGAAAGGTTAGCGACAGGACTGTTGGCTGATATCCTGTATCCTGGTGGCACTTTGTGACATTTAAACTGGTTTGCTACGTAATTAGGGAGATTTGCTGGCCACTGAAGAAATATTTAATGGCTCCTGATTCTCAATTCAAAGCATGCCATGTCCAGGGACAAGTATGGCATGAGCAGAAAGAATCAATCTCACTTCCAGTTCAACCAGTTCAGGAGATGCACAGTCGAAAATTGATATATATATATATATATATATATATATATATATATATATATATATATATATATATATATATATATATATATATATATAATCAATAACATGGTATTGACACTACCCAACCACCTACCCACTAATCCTACTAAACATCGAATCCTCTGGCCTTTATCGGTTTGAATCTGCTGCTTAAAAATACATGGACCGTTCAGACAACCCGACCCGCTCTTGGAGGAGGCCTGCGGTTAGCATGGGGTGTAAAATTAGCACCTTGGCATCCATTAATTATCCAGCATCGTATGTCAGGCTTGTGCACATAATAAAGAGGGCAGAAGTCTGTATCATAAATCCTCCTCAGGAAGATGGAGAGGAGGGGGGTGGTGGTGGAGGGGGGGGAGTGCCAACACGGCTGCTAATTCTCTGACATGGGGCCGAGGGGGAGGTTGGCCTCTGATAATATTGTTTCTTGAAGGAGCAGCGCAGGCAGTCAGAAGAACAAAAGTAACTGTGCCCCACAAATCCTGTAGCCAATTAGTCCATATCAATAATTAATAGGCATTGTCTGTGCGGGCTGCAGCAGATTGAGTTTCTCTCTGCCCGCCTAGATTGTTATGACAAGTAGTGACTACATAATGATATTAGGGATTAATAATTCAGCGCAAGTAGTGTTGCTGCAGGTGACGGAGTCGATCGTGCCTCCACTCCAGACCACAGCGTGCTGGGTGGCCGGAGAATGTTTGTGTGTGCGCATGCGTGTTGCAAGGATTGCGTGGATTGCGGGTGGGTAGGAATTGGTCATGGTGTTGAGAATGAGCTCCATGGATATGAAATAGCAGGTGAAGGTTTCTGAAAGAATGGAAACTGGGAATGAAGACTGGAGAGAGGAATGGAGAGTGACATGCGTTCCCAAGACAGGAAATTGTCCACAGACAGTAAATTAACTGCTATGAGTAAATTATTAGTACCTTAATTACTAATAACCATTCTGTAGGGAAAGAAAGCCACATTAGATCTTTAGGAATTTGTTCAAATCCAGACTGAAATGGTTATAAATGGTTTATTCACTGTCACCTGTATTAACACACATGTATAAACAATCAGAGTTCTGTTATGTGGAAATCACTAGTATATTCATCATATGCATATGCAAGATATGTGTTGTAGGCAAGGACGGGCCTTATTTCTGTACCTGACTGACCCAACATCCACCAGTCCGGATATTCAGCGAGCAGTGATGCCCTCCATGAGTCATCCTGTTAGTACCAGCAACATTGGCAGACGGTTACGACGACTCCCCTTAACCCCACATCAACATTGCAAAGGTGCCATGCCAGATTGTCATGGCATGAATCGGGCCGAGCATCTTCAGGGACGAGTCTGTCTTGGTGCAGATGACCAATGAATCTGTGTGTGGAAGTACCAGCAATAATTGAGCTCCGTGTGACTGAAACGCCCCTAACAGTGTAATACCTCCATGAGCATGGACAACAGCTGTGATTGGACTTGGCATGGACTGGACATCCTCCAGATATAGACCATCAGTGACACTGTCAGAGAGTCACTCTGTGCATGGTTGGGCAAGATTTGGTGGATGCCTCACTGGCTGAGGAGAATTCTCTGGGACTGGGATTTCTGCCTCCCGCTGGTAGACCCGTATGACCATACGCTTCTATAAGCATTCCTTCACACTAGGGTCCTTGGCTCGCCCATAAGGACCCATTTTCCACACATGGAACGAGACATTCTCTGCACCATACCACCTTTCCTCAATCTGCGAATCACGCCACTCACACCACACAGGTATTTATAGCCCCATTATCCTTGTGCAGCGCCATCTACAGGAGCCTGAAGTTACTACAACCCTAGACACGCAAGAAGACTTATGCTTGGGATGCATGTACTCTATGACTCCCTAACTCTGAGGATGCAAATAACTCGATTAGTACTTTAAGCCACTGATTAGTAATTACCAAAGCCTCATCCAACTTTTTTTGCTAATCGTGCTTTTCACCTGGAACCAGCTGAATTAAATCAAAAAGGGTTGAGGTGCTCAAGTCACTTAAGTACTTTGAAAAATGGTAGTTCAAATTCCTGCTCGCCCCATAACTCTGCTGTCCATGGCAGCTGATATGGTCGCTTGTGAGACCCTCCAGCCTCGACAGTACTCTTTATCTAGCTGGCCCTGACTAATGGATTCCGTCTATCACAGCTGTCTACTGAGCCCACGGGGAAAGAATCTGGGCCCTGCCCTGTTGAGCTCACTTAGGAGCTACGCAGTCTCCATGACAGATTGGTCTAGGGTCACCATCCCCACATCTCCACATCTCCACATCTGGACTGCTCCCCACTGAGTCACACAGCAGCAAAAACACTTCTCGTGTTGAAGGATGTTGCCCAACCTGCACTTACTGCAGGCGCATAGCGAGATAAGATCTGAGGCTGGTGCTGCTGATCCCAGAGCAGCCTACGCTGGGCAGCTTCTCCCTAGAGCTCTTCTGTAATGCTGACAAAGTGGGCTCTGCTCAGTGTCTCTGTGGAGCACTGCAGCGGAGACTGCTGGCACTCACCCGCCATAATCGGATCTGAAAATCAGGCGTGCTAGCAGAAGAAATGGCTACGCATTTCATCATCAGTGTCAGTCAGAGATGGACAGGCTGGATTGAGAGAAAGTACTTAAAAGATGGTGATGTATTCATAATTCCTTTTACAGATCTGAGAGCGCACAAGATGTTTCCTCGACAAGCTGCTCTCGCTTCGGCATGCGGCCTGTGCCATAAAATGTCAAACAAAGGAAGTTTTTTGTGCTGTCTTTTTATTTAAAACTGTGTTTTTCAGCTCCGGAAATTTGATCTGACAGTCTTTGCTCATAGATGAATGGCTTGGCGCAGCCTTTGGTGCAAGAAAAGTGATTGGCAATTGTTGCCCGAATTGCAACAGAGGCCCACATGATGGTATTCATCAAAAAGCATAATGTTTTTTGTTCGGAAGACCCGCTTTCCTTCTTCACGACGTGATCAAGACCCTACAGAATTACCTTATGATAACTTAGTTAAAGAGTCAAAAGCACAGCATCTAATCAATCCGCTAAAACCGACTGCCATGTACACTTTCATCAGGTCTGAGTGAAAATCAATTACTAACACGGTATCAAATCCGTTTTGTTAAGTAACTATTTTAATGATTCACTGAACCCTCATTTAGCTCCATTCGTTTTAGGAGGCCCAGAAACAAGTTCTAATAAGCCCCTTCCCATCCCAGATAACTAAACATGCAAAAAGATTGCCTTTCTCGCTCTGATGTACATGTGAGGGACTAATATTGTCTGATTGACGTTTAACCCTGTCTGTTAATGCACACGAGAGCAATCAATAAATTAGCAAACCACCATCAGATCTGGCTGAATTCATTGCTTAGCGATGTATTATTTATCTTTGGGCTTCATTATGTGGTTCATTATATAAAAAGGAGGTCTGGGGTTGATTGAAATGATCAGCGAAGGGAAAATGTTCACTCACTGTATTTGGGTCACATGCACACCCAGGTAGAAGTCAAGCATGCTTTAATGTACTAGAAATGCCGCACTGTAATATCAGCATGTAAACTAGCACAATAATGTTTGTGGGCTAAATACAAGCATGTACAGGGGTTGGACAATGAAACTGAAACACCTGTCATTTTAGTGTGAGAGGTCTCATGGCTAAATTGGACCAGCCTGGTGGCCAGTCTTCATTAATTGCACATTGCACCAGTAAGAGCAGAGTGTGAAGGTTCAGTTAGCAGGTAAGAGCACAGTTTTGCTCAAAATACTGCAATGCACACAACATTATGGGTGACATACCAGAGATCAAAAGAGGACAAATTGTTGGTGCACGTCTTGCACCCCTGTACATATACAATACATATACACTCATCATCAAATGCACAAATAGTTGCACCCATAAGGAAACGACCAACAGGAATGAAACTCGGTGATTCAAGTTTCATGCTCAGCTGCGCATGTGACGTAAACAAGGATGGGCCTTATCGTTGTACGTGACTGGCCCAACAGCCACAATTGAGGATTGCTGTTATAATGTTAGTGCTAGCACCATTGATTGGCAGATTGTTACACTGGCTGCCCTTAGCATCACGTCATTGTCAACAAGGACTGCAAAACTGTCATTGAGTGACTCGAGTGAGTGAGGATGGCAGTTGGTCATCTTGATGAGTCCCGCTTTTGTCTGGTCAGATGAACAATTTGTTGTCATACATCCAGAAAGCCTGGTGTCACTCTACCTCCACCCCTACTGCAAAATCTGCAGGAACTGTGTGAGGATATTCAAGCTGCATGGGAAGGATTATTGCAGGACATCATTAGGAACCTCTACAACTCCATACTGAGAGAGCTGGCATGTTGTGTTAGCAACCATAGTGGCCCAATGCCATACTGGGAGACACTACATCTGTATGTGTAGCTCAATAAATATTACCCATATCAGTTTAAATCTATTATGCCATCCCACACTTCTTTTTGGGTTCAACAAGTAAACATCATTACTTTGCTGATGAGTATATACGCCTATATTTAATAGAACTATTGATACATAATTAGCATAATGAGTATGTAGTTAGTATATTGAAAATAGCACACTTTCGGTACATATATACTGACTACACTTAAATTTCTGTTTTCTCCTGGGCTCTCTAAATTGCATGTTTTGTGTCATAGAAGTTTTACCTGGTTGTTTTTCTTTTTTTTAACTGTATAAATGTGCAAGAACCTGTTATGGTTCTCTGAAACTAATAGTATCTAAAGCCTGACCAGAAGATGTGCTTTTTCTGCAGGCACTGAATAGAAAGGAATGTCTTATCGGTTAAGCACAGCACACCTCAGCTATATATAGTCGAATGTTCAGTTTAGTACAGGTCTTTTGACTTGTAATGTTGGAAAGTTGTCTTTGGTAGTGGTTCTCTTTGAAGAGAGCATCTCATTGTAAAGTGCACCTGCTGGCATTTTCTTTCTTAGTTTCTCTGTTTCAGGGGATTCTCCAACAGCTTCAGCGAACAACTTATTTCATATCCAAAGCATCAACTTCACGGAGGCCAGTTAGTGCTCTCTGCCCAGACTAGAGTCACCAGTTCTGGGTTACCATATAAGCACTCTCAGGACAGGTCTGGAACTATAGTGTGCTATGATGGTACAGAACAGCACAAATTGACTTCCCCAGTTCATGTTTCTGCACAGGATTCATCTCCTTCCAGCAAGACCATTATTGGCACACTCTTCAACCTGGGTGGCAACACTGATGTGACCTATACAGGATAGTGCAGGGATGAGTAGCAAAGATGCCAAAGCGATTCTTCTCCCATAGCACGTGGATGCAGCATCTAAAGGTTAGAAAACTCTCTGCTCTGGACCATCCAATAAAGACGGATCCTCCAGATTCCTTGAAACCTTTATCAAACATTGAGGCTCAGGGTCCCTCCTAGCTGTCTAAAGCAGGGATTTGCTTTATTGGCTGCTGACCGTCTAGATGATTGCACCTTTGTCAGCTACTCACCTTGATTCTTCTCCAGGATTCTTCCCTAGTTTTTCTGTTGCTGAGATCAGCCTCAAGTCTTCCTCAGTATAGGCTTCGAGTTCAGATCCATCCTTAGAGCACACCTGTGGGAACTGCAGCAACGCTGGTATTTCTTATGGCTTCCAATTTGGGAAGAGAGTGGGATAAGTCTTTGGTAGGTGTTGCATAGACTAGTTGATTAGGGCTTTAAGCTTGAGGTCAACATGCTTTGGGCTTGAGGTCAACTAGTTGCTGACCATGTGATTATTACACTAGCAGCATGGACGCCTCAGGGAAGACCACAAGTGAGAAGACCTGTGGAGTTTGGCTTTGTCGTGGATTTTTATGGTTGGAATTTTTAAGTTGGTGGCTGCAAAGCATTCCCTTCTCCTGTGATTTTGATGCGATCAGCAATAGGTCAAAGTCAACTCGAAGTCATGCAACCCGTAGTCTATGGTGCCATAGATGCCGCTATGCCTTGTGTGGACAGATGGGCAACATGCCATGAGCAGTGTTCCAATTCTGGGTCTGCATCCTTCAAAGGATACCCTCTATAACGGCATGAATGCTACGTAGACTACTAAAGGCCCGAGACCCGTTCCTGTTTGTATCTTTGTCACATATGAACCTTGGGATATGTTGGCTGGCAATGGATCCACCATTTGGCATTTACTGGCCACATACAATGGAGTCTTTAAAAAGAGACACCTAGGGGCAGCCTCTGAAAGATGCAGCCCCTGAACTGGGAAAGAGCTCTTGTCAAGCCTCTCCAGCCATAGTAGCCCAGTCTGGGCGATGGCTCTTTGGTGAGATAGAAAAGTGGGCGAGAGAAACAGAGCTCAAAGATAATTATAACCATAGAGGCAGCCAATGACATGGGCCCTCATGTTCATCAGGCCAGGACCTACATTTCCGTCTTCCAGTCCATACTCCCATGGCTTATGTCCCTCACGAGTCCCCTATTGTAGTTGGATGATTGCCTACCCACTTCTTGAAACAAGCTGATGATTTCCAAAGCATCATAAGAAATAAAAGCAATTCTGCACTGCATGAATATGATCTATAAAGGCATCAAGCTTTCATGCACAGCATTGTTTTTGAACGAGCAATGGGTTAGCTCAGCATCCTTACATAATGTGAGTCATCACAGGCTTAATAATCTGATTGGCAGCTTCAGACAACAGCACATAGTCCTCTGTTGTTGATTTTGTTTCGATTCATTCAGCCAGTGTATTGGCTCCCTCCCTCCAGAGTGCACTAGGGAGAGAGCTGATCTAGACCTACTGTGCAGCAGCCTCCCTTAATTGCTGTGGACCTCTTCTTTCACCGACTTTCTTCTGTCCTGAGGAGAGAAAAAACATGGCGTTTGTAGCTCACTGTTCAGCTTTTATCTATATTTTAAGCCACACACAAGGTGTAGAGTTGAGCTGGAGCTTGTTACAGGGGCCTGCCACTGCATAATTCATGAACAGGAGCCGACTGGAGGAGCGGCTAAATAAAAGATCTTTCTTCCAGTGGCATGACGGTGGTGGCTACCCACTTCTGCATCTGGGCTGTGTCGCGGAGCAGGCAGCAAGATCAATACGCATTTGTGTTACACACATCGTTCGCTCCACTTCGCATCATAGTAGTGATCAATCCCCCACTACTTGTCGCCAGTCTTGGGGTTTATTTGATCCCACCTGGGACACCGCGAACAGTGGAGGCATAGCCTTCGCTGCACAGCCAACAGTCTATAATCTCATGTACCACAGAGCCAGGCAGAGGAGTAAAACGTTACGGCCTGAGACGACACTTGAATATGGAATATTTGGCTGGCACATGTTTAAGCAAGTCAAAGCCTCAATATTATTAAAAAGACTGACTGGGATCTCACAGTATCCTCGTCAGGAAAGTTTGATTTGTGTCAAAAATCCAAAACTGCAAAGAGCCGGTATGAAGTCAGGACTACTCTATACACTACACTCAAGAGGAACTGCTCAAATAGTTGCTCCCAGAGAGAATCAACTGACAGGACTTAAACTTGGTGGGCACGTCTGATGTTGTGAGACATGCCAATGATTCAAGTTTCGTACTCGGATGCGCATGTGATGAGCTTTATCGCTGTACCTGCCTAACCCAACACCCTCTGCAGACATTCAGTAACCATGATGCCCTCCATGAGTCATCCATCTGATACCAGCGTCATTGGCAGACGACCGTACAATGCAGGACTACATGCACGACTGTTACGATGACTGCCCTTAACACCAACACCAAAAGCTACAGTGGTGTTGTGCCAGATGCGCAGTAAATGACCCTGAGGGTCATTTTCAGTGACAAGCTCAATCTTTGTCTTGGTGGAGACAGCCAATCCGTGTGTGGTGGCACTGTGATGACAGGAATTACGAAACTTGACCTGCCTTAAAAGGCAATACAAGCTTTTGTGCAAGTTCTGCCAGAAAGACTTCAATGCTACGCCATTCATTCATGTATTACTCTGGCCAATCACAGCCTGCCACCCACAGGATGCTGTTGGCTGGATAGTTTTGGTTGGTGGACAAGCAGTCCAGCAGCACTGCTGTGTCTGATCCACTCACACCAGCGCAACACACACTAACACACTTCCTCCACTTTACCAACACTGCAGTGCTGAGAATGATCCACCACTTACATAATACCAGCTCTGTGGTGGTCCTATAGTATACAGAGAAACAGATGAACTAAGGTCTGTAATTGTAGAACTACAAAGTGCTCCTATGTGGTCAGTGGTAGGTGTACCAAATTCAAGTGGCCAGTGCATTTATAGTTCAACTGAGGGACACCTCCCTGCAACTGAGTACTGTGAAAAGGGGATTATTTGAATCACTGTGATCAGAAATGTAGGCCTGTTTCTATGGAGTTGAGGAATCTTGGATGTACCAAGAGGAAATGGAGTCTATATCGGCCCAGGTATGGAGCATTACAGACACACACACATAAAAAAAAAACTGTCAATGGGTAAACTTTATAGGCCCAGTATTCATTGGTGTCCACAGTATTGAGCGCAAGAAACATCAGAAGTTTGATCTTTTGTTAACCTGTCTTGGAAGCCTCTTGTCTGAAGCCAGCCAAGCCACTGTTCCACTATATTAGCCATTGGCCTTGAGCCCAGAACACAACACTCTCTAGTCTCTCAAACTCCAACTCCCACTGCCTAGATTGCAGCGGATGGCTGATAAGGCGAGATTAAAAAATCATGTCAGGAGAGAAGACTCGATGTGTAGGCGGAGGCATAAAACTGCATACGGAAGGCGGCAGCTTCAAATTGGACAGCGGGCTGCGCTGTATCTTTATAAAATGCATGAATCCACAGAAGACCCCAGATCAACCCCCACATCCCCCACCTCTTCCTGCACCCCCTTTTGCTTTCTTGGTTTCTTTTTGTGGGCAAAGTAGATGAACAGTAGTCTAGCGGCCCTGGTTTCAGATCAAGGCCTTCAGAGGGCCATCTTCAGGAGGGTGACTGATGAGGCTTTTGCCTGAGAGCCGGCGCGGGCAGGGGCCAAGTTGAGGGCTGGACAGAATTTGGAGAGGTGAGTTCAGACGTTGCGAGGCGCATGCAGTTACACCAAAAAGGCCCTAGCTGAGAAAAGGAGGGGGTGTGTTGAGGTTGTGGGGGGACGATCTTTTAAAAGCCTTCATTCTCCGCCAGTGAAATTATTACCAGTGTGTGAAAACAAGGCTGGCTTCAGGCTAGCCACCCAGGAGAGTGCTTAGCCTCGGGGTGATTTCAGAAGAAAGTAACGCAGGAGAAATAATGGGGGTGGGAGTACGAGAAAAGGTAAAGGGAATTTTTATTCTGCTCTTCTTTTTTTTTCTTCTTTGGGTTCAAATCCTCCATGGCTCACTGCGCTGCCTCGTTCTGTGGCTTGCATTCCTTTGGATGCTTTCTCCACCTCTCCTCATTCTTCTGCATTGTTTCTTCCCCAAGACATCTTGAGAGGTAGTAACAGAGTAACAAAGGCTAGTTGGTATGCCCAGAGACTCACTCTTCTCCCTTGCGTCGCCCGCTCATTTCATCTTAAGGCCTGCTGGGCTTAGCTTGACTTGTCCAAGGGGTCAGGAACTGCACTCCACACAATAGAAATGAAAGGTCTGCGGCAGGATCTTCACTCCTCTATACTTCTCCAGCTTCAAGTCTTCTCACAGGTTCAAGAAATTCACCCGGAGATTCATTACACTGCTTGTACTTCCACAGCCTGCATAGAACAGCTCTCGGTTAATGGAGCTTAGAGCATGCAAATACCAGGATTAGCTTGTTTCACAGATCAAGGCTGTATCAAATGGGCGGATATGGCTCACGCGCTGGTGCCGAGTGTGAATGAATGAGCACTTTGTTGGAAAGATTACTTAAGCGAGGAGACCTGAAATATTTACCAGACTATGTAGCTGATTCTCCGCAAAATCTAGGTCTTGCATACTGTCATGAAACACGAGGAAATGTATCTCGTTTCTGTGGAATGAGTCTCGCTTCTACTCGGCTCTTAGTACAGGCGCTTTGCATGATACAATTTTTATGACGTACAGTCAAAGAATGGTATCACATTGTCTCGGTTTTGAAATATGTAATATCCCCGCATTTGTTCATGTGACAAAGTGTGACATTAATACTAAAGTAGCACAAAGCTTTAGCAGCAAAGTTTATATGTCACATATTTCCAATTCAGTCCCAATTCTGCTGCTGATTCTCCAACTGGAAGTCACATCCCAGATATTTTTCTTTTTCCCTCTTATTGAAATTTGCTGTTTCATCTTAAATGGACCGTGAAATCAAGGACCACCAAATTACAGAACCGTTTCTAATCCCAGGCCATCAGAGCTCTGAACACCTCACAACAGCCATATTATCTCATGCTCCTCTGCCACCAACATCGGACCAGTAATGCAGTCCATGCTCATGAACATGAACAAACTGCACCTTCAGCATATACCTATATACCATACATATGTACACTGTGTCTATTAGATACACAGGGGTTGGACAATGAAACTGAAACACCTGTCATTTTAGTGTGGGAGGTCTCATGGCTAAATTGGACCAGCCTGGTGGCCAATCTTCATTAATTGCACAGTGCACCAGTAAGAGCAGAGTGTGAAGGTTCAGTTAGCAGGTAAGAGCACAGTTCTGCTCAAAATACTGCAATGCACACAGCATTATGGGTGACATACCAGAGTTCAAAAGAGGACAAACTGTTGGTGCACGTCTTGCTGGTGCATCTGTGACCAAGACAGCAAGTCTTTGTGATGTATCAAGAGCCACGGTATCCAGGGTAATGTCAGCATACCACCAAGAAGGACGAACCTCCACCAGCATCACATAGTGACCTGGCCACTATCCTGCAAGAAGAATGGCTTAAAATCCCTCTGACCACTGTGCAGGACGCAGTATATGTCATTCCCAAGACGAACTGACGCTGTATTGGCCGCAAAAGGAGGCCCTACACCATACTAATAAATGATTGTGGTCTAAAACCAGCTGTTTCCGTTTCATTGTCCAACCCCTGTGTGTGTTCTTAATAAGGACACTTGAATGAATATTTGGCTGCTATTGCACAGTTCTGTCATTTATTTGCATGAATAACTCATACTGTACAAACGTTCTGCTCCTATACCTCTCAGTCTTATGCAACATATATTGCACATTGTCCTAATTCATATACATCCATATGTATCTATTTTCTTCCCTCTTCTCCTTCTTATGTAGTACTGTATAATTTATACTGTAATTGTTAGTACTGTAGGCCAGGAGCTAGTGCAGAGTAAGAATTTTATAGTCCAGTGTAACTGCGTGTTTCTCTGAGCATATGACAATAAGCACTTGAATCTTGAATCTTCAAAATGGTGCAGCAGCAGCATCATCCCATACAGATCCCAGCCAGAATGCTTCTGTTGCACTGTTAGGGTGGAACTTCAGTCTGTGAAACAGTGATCATTTCTCACAAATAGAGAAAGGACACTCATGCAAAGACAAAATAAGCTCCCACAAAAAAGACTCCCCTCTGGGATGTTCTGGGGGTGAATACATTACGTGGAAATGGGTGCTTTGGTTGAGGTGACAGTAAATTTGAACCACAGTGCTTACATTGAGCTGCTGGACAGCCAGGTCTTGCCTTTTGCTTATCATCATCTTACCAAGGATCATTCCATGCTGATCCAGGCTACATGCAGAAACTTATGCAGTTCATGACTTATGTTATTGGTGCTACGGAACACATGGAGGAATACACGCTATTAGGTACGTTTCAGTCACAAGGGACTGACAACATGTTTATGTCAGCCCGGGTACTACAAACCGGATTCCAAAAAAGTTGGGACACTAAACAAATTGTAAATAAAAACTGAATGCAATGATGTGGAGGTGCCAACATCTAATATTTTATTCAGAATAGAACACAAATCACAGATCAAAAGTTTAAACTGAGAGAATGTATCATTTTAAGGGAAAAATGTGTTGTTTCAAAATTTCATGGCGTCAACAAATCCCAAAAAAGTTGGGACAAGTAGCAATAAGTGGATGGAAAAAGGAAATTGAGCATATAACGAACAGCTGGAAGACCAATTAACACTAATTAGTTCAATTGACAACATGATTGGGTATAAAAAGAGCTTCTCAGAGTGTCAGTGTCTCTCTGAAGCCAAGATGGTAAGAGGATCACCAATTCCACCATTGTTGCACAGAAAGATAGTGCAGCGATACCAGAATGGTGTTACCCAGCGTAAAATAGCAAAGACTTTTAAGTTATCATCATCAACCGTGCATAACATCATCAAAAGATTCAGAGAATCTGGAACAATCGCTGTGCGTAAGGGTCAAGGCCGTAAAACTCTACTGGATGCTCGTGATCTCCGGGCCCTTAAACGTCACTGCACCTCAAACAGGAATGCCACTGTCAAGGAAATAACAGAATGGGCTCAGGAATACTTCCAGAAAGCATTGTCAGTGAACACAATCCACCGTGCCATCCGCCGTTGCCAGCTGAAACTCTACAGTGCAAAAAGGATGCCATTTCTAAGCAAGCTCCACAAGCTCAGACGTTTGCACTGGGCCAGGGGTCTTTTAAAATGGAGTGTGGCAAAATGGAAGACTGTTCTGTGGTCAGATGAGTCACGATTTGAAGTCCTTTATGGAACACTGGGACGCCATGTCATCCGGACCAGAGAGGACGAGGATAACCCAAGTTGTTATCAACGCTTCGTTCAGAAGCCTGCATCACTGATGGTATGGGGTTGCATGAGTGCTTGTGGCATGGGCAGCTTGCATGTCTGGAAAGGCACCATTAATGCAGAGAACTATGTTCAGGTTCTAGAACAACATATGCTCCCATCTAGACGTCATCTGTTAACGGCCCTTTTGCTTAGTAATGTCCACCTAAAGCAGTTTAATTTTCAGTTATGAAGCAAGGAGGTCTCTATTACTTTCATTCTCTCTCTCTCGCTCTCTCTCTCTCTCTCACTCACTCACACACACATACATGCTTTTATATGGCAGAGCAGCTCTGACTGTTATGAGTTCTGACATGTCAAAGGCATGGCAGAGCACTAGCCTGTGGCATCCAGGAAAACATGCTAATACTGAGGTGCATTAGTGCACTCAGGGGCCTTTGATAATCAAAGAGGATGTGAGCGCTTCTGCAGCCCATCTCATGTTATAATAAAGCTCTCACCCTGCCAAACACAGCCCTGCAACTTCAGATCATAAAATGATTTCTGATGTTTAAGTTTACCTGCCTTTACGGCGTTTTTTTTCCAAAATGAAAAAATAATATTTCAATGAAATATTTGGTGCATCTTAAATATTTCAGGCATGTTTTCTTAAGCAGTTATCAGTTTCTGAAACTGATTGTCAAACTTTTGCCGTTTTGTGTTTCATAATTTCAGTAAAATCCCCTAAATGTTTGTTTACTTGCATGTAAAAATCATACATGTCCTACATAGATGTCCTATCATTATGATCTGATACTCTTATGTCAACAGATCAACATAAAGTTACGTAAGAGATCAACATAATGTCAGAACAAAGACTCCAGACCGACATAAGCAGAGCTAAAAGTCAGGTTGGCTTTATTACACAATAGGACAGTCGAACAAAGCAACAACACACGACTGATCATGCCAGGGGTCACAGTCAGGGACATGCAAGGGTCAGAAACCAGGAAGGGCTATCACCGAGGCAGACAAGTTAGGAGAAGTAAGCAAGAGGATGGTCAGATAAACAAATGAGGGGTCGGGAGACAGACAGAGCAAAGAGGTAGCCAAAGAGGAGTAAGACGAAAGGGGAGGTCAGTAACCAAAATGAGTCGAAACCAGAGTAGCAAACACAGGACACTCAGAAAACACTCAGAGCTGCAAGACAAGGTCGGCAAAACTTTGCAACAGGGAAGTGTGTGTGTGTGTGTGTGTGTGTGTGTGTTTTATGCTGGGGCTAATGGGTGATAGCTGGATTCAGAATTCTGGCAAACAGGAGCGATGCTGACCAGCGGGAACATGTGGATGAGATGTCCACATAGGGAGAAGCCCTCTGGGAAACTGAGTCCGGGGGAGCGGAGCAACCTGGCAAACCCGGAAGCGTGACACAGGGTCACGTAATTCATTCATACACATTAGCAAAAAAGCAGTTACATAAATAGTTGTATCCAGAAGGAATCAACCGTCAGGAACTACACTTGGTGGGTAGGCTTGACATTCTGAGTGTAACTGATTGGAATGATTTCACGCTCGGGTACACATACGCCTTATTGCTGTACCTGACTGATCCACCAGCCATGAATGCAGACATTCAGAAAGCAGTGGTGGGGACCTGTATCTTTGGCAGATGGCTGTATGAGTACATGCACACAGATCATTACAACGACTGGCCTTAACACCACGTCAAGATCGCTAAGGACTGCATGGTGTAATGCCAGATTGTCATGGAGTGACCTATCTTCAGGCTGTCTACAGTGACGAGTCCTGCAGTTGTCTTGATGGAGGCACTGTGGTCCATACTGAAATGAATTGTTTGTTATCAGGCATCACACGTCCAGAAGGGCGGGTGTCACTACATCTCCACCCCTACTGCAAAATCTGCAGTAGCTGTTTGAGAAAATTCAAGCTGTATGGGATGGATTATTACAGGACACCATTAGAAAGCTGATCAACTCCATAATGAGAAGTCTGGCATGTTGTGTTGGCAAACATTGTGGCCCAACGCCATACTGAGAGACAGACTTCTGTATGTGTAGCTCAATATATATTACCCATATCAGTCTAAATGTATCATCATGTATCGTTACTGGTAACCTTTATCTTCCTTACCAACAGCACTGCAATCCCACACTTCCTTCTGGGTGGAGCTACTAAATTTAGGATGAGTCTGTTTCTATTGTCTCAGTTGGCTCAATGGGACAATCCCAGGCAGACTGGCCAAATAGTAACACTTACAGATGGTGTATTTATAAGGGGTCATAAGGCATAAATAATACCTTATAATACCAGGCATAAGCATGTTTAAAAACTTACATTATTAATTATTACACACATAACACCTCATAATTTAGGAGTATCCTACTTTATATTGTCAGGTTTCATAATGCACTATAGCTTCTGTTCATAAGGACATTGTAAGTATAGTTGTTGTACTAGGTCAGCTAAAAAAGCAGAGCAGTATGACTTATAATGTACTAAAATTATATTTAATAAACATTTAAATTACACAAAATATACTTCACTTAAAGCCTGGTCTGGCATAAAACTCTCTACAGTGTTGTATTACATGGTGAATTCCAGCATTAGCGTCTGCAGTGTTACGGTATGGTGTTATAAACCCTGACCTTATGGAGTTGCAATTACTCTTGCATTATGCATGTTGTTAACTACTTAAGAGAAATTAAACAAGCTTATGCCAAGTGTTATAAGGTGTTATGTATGCTATATAATGCCTTATAAATGCATATTACCATATAAACAATGTTATTTTATTCATCCCTTCACCTTGGTCGAGGTCTTTTTCCGCATACTGTTCTACCCTGAAAAAGAGTTGTGATATAACAAGCCGATGAGAAAATGTTGACGGATTTCCAACTATCAATTCTGCCAGTCGGCGTTAACTCCGGTTAGCTTTGGATCCATTAGAAGGTTCTCATGAATATGCAAGTATCAAGCTTATAAAATCCATTAATATTAAATTCAGCATAATACGCACCCTCCACACGCGAGGTTCAACGTTTGGTTTAGTGATGCTCAAGCCGTGTGACCAGCATCACTCCTGGGTTTAATTTGGAGCTGATCCTTTTCTGTAGGAATGAGTGGTTCGTCTACCACTCAGCTGATATTCCAATTTGTGAACATCTCCATATGAGTATATACAGGGGTTGGACAATGAAACTGAAACACCTGTCATTTTAGTGTGGGAGGTCTCATGGCTAAATTGGACCAGCCTGGTGGCCAATCTTCATCAATTGCACATTGCACCAGTAAGAGCAGAGTGTGATGGTTCAGTTAGCAGGTAAGAGCACAGTTCTGCTCAAAATACTGCAATGCACACAACATTATGGGTGACATACCAGAGTTCAAAAGAGGACAAACTGTTGGTGGACGTCTTGCTGGCGCATCTGTGACCAAGACAGCAAGTCTTTGTGATGTATCAAGAGCCACGGTATCCAGGGTAATGTCAGCATACCACCAAGAAGGATGAACCTCCACCAGCATCACGTAGTGACCTGGCCACTATCCTGCAAGAAGAATGGCTTAATGTCCCTCTGACCACTGTGCAGGACTTGTATATGTCATTCCCAAGACGAACTAGCGCTGTACTGGCCGCAAAAGGAGGCCCTACACCATACTAATAAATGATTGTGGTCTAAAACCAGGTGTTTCAGTTTCATTGTCCAACCCCTGTAAATTCACTCTTGATCTTTGCACGTACACTACTCATATATTATAGGCCTACATGCCCTTGATTTTGTTTTGAATTTTTTCCCTTTAAGGAAAAATAGTTTTTGTACCCCATCTACCATTTCGCAAAAACTCTTTGTCCCTTATAATGGAATAAATTTATTACGTAGTTTACGCTCATCATCAGAACAATAGCTGCACCCAGAAGGAAGCGTGGGATTGCAATGCTATTGGGAAGGAAGACTCCCATGGGCAATATTTATTGAGCTACACATACGGAAGTAGTGTCTCTCAGTATGGCGGCAGGCCACCACGTCTCAGCATGGAGTTGTAGAAGTTCCTAATGGTTTCCTGTGATAGTCCATGAGTATTTTCAAACATTTCTGTGAGATTTTGTGGTAGGGGTGGAGATGGAGTGACACCAGGCCTTTTGGACATGTGACAAAAAACTGTTCATCTTGGTAATGACCACGGTTCCACACGTTCATTGGTCATCACAACCTAGACAAAAGTGGGACTTCTCACTAAAGCTGACCTGCTGCCATTTAGAGTCACTCAATGACAGTCTGGCACGACGCCATTGCAGTCTCTGGCTGGTGTGGTGTTAAGTGCAGTCATTAAAATTGTCCTGTAGTTAGTTTAGCTGTCTGCCAATGGAGAAAGGATGTCGGTTTCCTCTGAACAGGTAAACCATGTTCTTCAGGTTTGTCGTTTCGCAGCTCGTATGATCGGGTTTTAATTGGGACTGTTATTTAGCTTTGCCTCCCCAATGGGCTCTTTTAATGGTTTGTGTCGATGAAGATCAAAAGGCGTTTTTTCTCTGAGCCTCACGGTGTATTAATGAGGTGAACGGATAACCTCTGCAGTATTTAAATTCTCACCGTCAGCTCTGATTTCACCAGCTCTCCTTGAGAGTGATGTGGATTTTTTTTCTCTTTTTTCAGATTAAGATTTAAACTGAATTTGTGTCAATTCCACTCTATTCTGCGGGAAACATTAATGAGGTGTGCCCAGCAAGTCCAACTAAAACCCTCTCAGAAATCTGCAGGTCGGCTGGAAAGTGTGAGCTTTATTAGTGCCTAGGAAAAGTGGGGGGAAGAAGCACTGGGGCTGATTAAATTTTCATGGCTAGCCAACAGACTTTGGCACTCTCCGTGGCCTCAACAGGTCGCCGAGTAAATCTCCAGTGCCTGTTCAAGTAAATATATGTAAGAAGTGAAACAAGGGGTATATAGGTAATCTATAACGCTTTATGGCCATTTTTCATAGACCTTCTAGATATTTATAGATCACAGTAGACCAGGATTTTGGTCAAATGCATTAACAAGTTCCATTGACTCTGGGTTCAACTGGGTTCGCTTATTTTATGTTCCTAGTTTAAAATGTCGGCTTGTGACACGGTACAAGCTCACACCTTTCCTCTGTGAAAGTGACTCTAGTGTACCTTTGAAATGCATTCAGAGAACACAGTTGGGTCCATTGCTAACCCAGGCACAAATAGCTGGACCCAGAAGGAATCAAGCGACAGGAATGAAACTTGGTAGGTAGGTTTGACATTGTAAGACATGCAAATGGTTCCAGTTTCACACTGACGTAAGCAAAGACTGGCCTTATCACTGCACCTGACTAAACCCACAGTCACGGCTGTGGCCATTTAGTAAGCAGTGAGGCCCTGTATGAATCATCCTTAGTATCAGAACCATTGGCAGACAGCTGCACAGCTACAGGACTGTTAAAATGACTGCCCTTAACACCACGTCAGCATCACCAAGGACTGTAATGGCGTCATGCCAGACTATCATGGAGTGACTCAGAATGCCAGCAGGTCTTCTTCAGTAACTAGTCCTGCTTTTGACTTGGTGGAGATGATCTATAGATCTGTGTGTGGAGGCACCGTGGTCAGGTTTGCTGTCCCACATCACTCCACCGCCACCCCCACTGCACAATCTGTGGGATCTGTGTGTGAATATGCAAGCTGCGTGGGATGGATTATCACAGGACCCCATTTGGAACCTCCATGCCGAGGCATGTTGCATTAGCATGGGGCTTGATGCCATGCTGAGAGAAACTACTTCTGTATGTGTAGCTCAGTACATATTGCCCATATCTGTGTAAACGTATCATCATTTATTGTTCCTGGTAACCTTTATCTTCCTCCCCAATAGCACTGCAATCCCACACTTCTTTTTGGGTGCAGCTATTCTTTTTGATGATGAGTGTAATAGCAATGTCAACATTGATTGTTAGACCATAACCAAAAATGCTAATACAGTACCACTATACAACATTCTTCATTTACATATGTGATTATTGTTTTTAACCAAACCCCATTCCAGTCCCAAACCTAGATTAACTCTTGATTGACCATAAGTGCCTATTCATTCATCCCCCCAATTTGCTTCACACCACGGCCAGAGCTGGAGTGATTACAGGGAGCTTCATATTCTCATTAATACAGCCCACTGTTTACCTACTTATTAGCTTATCAATCCATTATTCATGGCTTGAGTGAAGACTGGGTTGGAGTGTCTGACTCTATGGCTAAGAATCGCTATCCCGCGCCTCAGCCTGTTTTTTTCAGAGGATTAGGAGGCTCGGGGAAGCATAAGCAAGGCCATGGTAGACCCCAGCGTCCTGCCCCCTTTATTATGAAGTGTCCATCGTAGGATCCGGCCCAGGCCTGCGCGCTCCCCTGCAACACCGCCGGTAGAAATGGGATTCATGGCGGGGCGCTTGTTGAGTAATTCTGTTAACAAAAGGTATCCTTAGAAGATATGAAATATTTATCCCTTCTATGAATAACAATTGGAGAGAGACAACCAGGCTGTGTTTACTCTTATATCTGATTCCCGTAGCGTTTAGGGCCGGGCGACCCGGGACGGATAAGAAAAGTTCAACCCGGTCACTTCCACACACCCCGCATATGATTGGACGGGATAATTACAGATGGGCAGATCTGCATATTTTCTGTTTTTTCTTTTTTCTCTTTCGACTGGTTTTGTTTTGTGACATCTCATCATGTGATGTTTTAAACGGGCTGATTCTGTCATGTGGCATCACATTTACCACAAACCGGTTTTATTCATCTTCCCCTGATAGTGTTTCCTGACGTCCCCTGGCTGATTATAATATGACGTTTGCTTTCCCCTTTGGCTGGTTTTGTTTTGTGACATCACACAATATAACATTGTTTTCAATGTGGCTGATTCTGTAATATGACATCACATTTCCCACAAGTTCATTATGTAATGTTTTATTCTTCTTCCCCTGATGCTGTTTGTGATGTCACGTTTTCCCCTGCTTGATTATTACATGATGCTCATTTTCACCTTTTGGTTGGTTTTGTCTTGTGACATCATATATATCACACTGTAATATTTTTGGGCGGATGTGTGACATGACACATTTCCCACGTTTTATTCATGTTCCTCTGATAATGTTTTCTGGGTTTATGTCACACCAATGTATTATAATATAATTTTTTATCTGTCTTCTGATTCTACAGTGTGATGTCACGTTAGTCATTAATTGATTTTACGGTTAATTATTTCCTTCATCATAATAGAGAATAAAACAGTCTGTGATATATAGTATATATATATGTGTATATATATGTGCTCCCCTGTACAGAAATTTGGGGGAGTAGGAGTTGCTCGCAGTGGTGGTGATGGGAGCTAGAAGTCTGCCTGATGTCTGAGAATTGTGTTTGGGCTGGTTTAGAGAAGGTTTTGGTCTAAAACACATTAGTTTAGAAATCCAGATGATGACGTAAAGACAAAATAGCCCCCCCCGCCCTCCCCAAATACATTACAAGCTCAGGTCGGCTGCTGTTGGTATTGAGTGATAAATAAAATGACCGCTTGTTACCGTCACCAACCAGAGAAGCATTGAGTGACAGTCGGTGCAGCTCCCCTAAAAAGAAGCGCGCGCTGCTGGAGGAGTAGTTGTTGTGCATCCCGGTCACCCTGTTCTCCCTTTAATTGCGCGCACCAGTCCTGTCCGGCTCCTCTCCGCTGCGCTGAGTGGAGCTGGCGGAGGGTGGAAACATTGGTTAAGCAAATTGGTATTTAACTGGAAATCCGCTGGCCTTCCGAGCCCTGCATTATTCATGGCCTATACAAGAAAATAGCGCGCTTCTGCAGCCAAGAGCAGGCGGACACGGTCGGTAGTCCTCTCTCCACGGGCGCGCGGCGCGGAAAAAGTAGGGCGCACACGGGGCGGGGATTGCGGACAGCCAACAGATTTCACCTTTACTTGGGGTCAGCTGGCTCAGACGCTGTCCTGGAACTGCGCGGCTGCTGCGTCAGCTCCTGATCGTAGCAGCACATTTCGCTCTGAGTTCTGCAGCCCTCCTGCTCTTTATTGTTGTTAGCTTTTTGGGGGTGGGGGGGGCTGAGAACGTGTTACCCCCGTCCACCCCACCATCGCTATCCAACGCGAGCCGTGTACGGTGTGCTCAGTAGCGTGTGAAGTGCATCTCTATGAACGATCATCACCGTATTTAATTTCATTAAATTTGTACCTCAGCTAAACGAGTATATTTAGCCGGTGCCCGGCTGTAAACGGGGTTTTACGCCGAATCGGACCCCGCTAGGGTATCTTGTCAGTCTAAGATAAATTATGTATGGGACATGGTTGGAAGCTTATACACATTTCTTTGAACATATTCCTTAAATATAAACGCGAGAGGCTGATTAGCATTCGTCTGTTTGGAGTTGGATTGGAGAAGGAAACATATGATGGACGTTGAGCGTGTGCTCATATACATACATATGTATGTGTGTGTGTGTGTGTGTGTGTGTGTGTGTGTGTGTGTGTGTGTGTGTGTGTTTGTATAAGCGTGCATATAAAAACATATATGTATATGTTTGTATATACATCCATATATATATATATATATATATCACTGTATGTTTATACATTACATATATAAATACTGTATGTGTATACATTTTGTATATATATATATATATATATATATATATATATATATATATATATATATATATATATATATATATATATATATATGTATATATGTATTTATTACATACTTACAATAAACATGTACATAATTATTAATAACCCAAGACAAAAAAAGGGGGGGGGGGAACATGCCTGTGTACAAAAATATATTTTACAATTAAGCCCAGGCTTTAACAGCTCTAGTCGAGTTTATTGATATTCCTCAGTGTAATATAGTGGTACCATTTTAGTAAGCATTAATAAGCAGTTATAACACATTAATAAAAAGGACAAAAGAGAGCTTGTCCACGTGATATATATAAATACAAATATTTATGGAAGCTGATAGGTTTAATGTTGACTGCTGGAAAAGAGAAAGTAAAGCCAGTAAACGTCACAATCCGAGTTTTAACACTATCAAATAATCTGAGTTAGACTTTTAGACTAACATTAGATCAGTCTTAGCCTTTATGTATGTGCTGTAGCTTCCTATTACTAAGTTTAAGGTCTAATTAATTACCATTAATAAACTCATTTTAAACCATTTAAGAGTGGTACCAGCTGTATATTACTGTACACGATTTGGAGCTTAACATGGCTCTTCAGGCTCCGTGTGGTGCAATGCATAACATAATAGCCTATTATACAGGACCACGAATAGAGCAGGCGCACAGCAGGGCAGAATATACATGGCTTCAACTAAACAGCACGACGACAGCAGTAAATGTGCAGGGTTTCTTCATTCTTTGATGTTTTAATATGTTAACTGTATTTTAAATGATTAATCGAACATCCCATTTTGGTCACTACTGTAACTCTACGGAACCCCTGTCAAATGTTTCAGTGGTGACAACTGTAGCTCAGTTTTGCAAGCCTGACCGCAAACATAGCTTATATATTCACTAAGGTTTAGAATATATATGTATGTATATGTGCATGTGTACACACTGTACATACATACTGATGTTCAGACCTTGGGAAACATTCGCTTCAAAGTATATGTACATGCGGTTGCAGTCTTCCTCTTAAACGAAGGGGCGTGGCCTGAATTAGGCTCCACCTATGCACTAAAACTCAGGTAGTGGGGCAGCAGTTTTTTAAATATATATTTTAAAAATGAAACTAAATATTAACTAAATACGTCTAAACAATTTCTCACAAACAAATCCTCACTTCTTTATTAAAAAAATACAATTTAACAAAAAAGATTTTCAAATCATTTCAAAATCCCCGTGAATGAATAAATGAATGAATGAATGAATGAATGAATGAGTAAATAAATAAGCACCCTAGAATTTTTTTTTTTTTTACATATGTATTTTATTTATTGATGTATTTCCGCCTAAATGAAAGCCTTATGTTTAAGTATTAGGTCTGAATTGTTCTTATATCTTTGTTTTACTGTAGGGCTGCACTAATGCTGTAGAATGGACCATATAGGAATGTACACCATATGCACGTGTGTATATGGACGGCTATGTTGTTTAGGATATGGCTGTTATTTGTGGACCTGCTGTCAGTACAGCGGAGTATACTCCTCTGCTAGCCTCTCTTCAGACTCAGTCGGAGCTGCTTGTATAGGGTTTTCTAAGCGACACCTGTAACGCTGAAGTGCAGCTGAGCTGCGTTGTAGTGCAGTAGCACTAGACTGGGCACTGGAGCTGTCCGAGGCAGCGTGCTGATCTTAGACTTCAGCACCACGGACAGCTCCAGTGCCCAGTCTAGTGCTACTGCACTACAACACATGTACTATGGCCGTCTAATTATAGACCTTATCTGTATATAAGGAATATTCACTATCTACTCCTATTCTGTTTAACGAATCTCTCTCTCTCTCTCTCTCTCTCTCTCTCTCTCTCTCTCTCTCTCTCTCTCTCTCTCTCTCTCTTTCTCTCTCTGATGGTCTTTACGCTGATTCTGACAAACTCACTTCAGCTCTAAATTACTGAAAACCTCTTAAGCGTGGATATCCAAGCTCATGAACGCGCGCTGATTAACGACTGTTTTCCCATTCCTCTCTCTCTCTCTCTCTCTCTCTCTCTCTCTCTCTCTCTCTCTTTCGCTCTCTCTCTCTCTCCCCCTCGCTCTCTCTCTCTCTCTCTCTCTCTCTCTCTCTCTTTCTCTCTCTCTCCCTCGCTCTCTCTTTCTCTCTCTCGGTCTCTCTCTCTCTCTCTCTCTCCCTCGCTCTCTCTCTCTCTCCCTCGCTCTTCTTCTCTCCCTCTCCATCTGTCCCTCTCTCTGTCTCTCTCTCTCTCTCTCCCTCTCTCTCTCTCTCTCTCTCTCTCTCTCCAATGTCGTCTGACTTTCTTGCTCTGTTTCCCGCCTCGCTGTCTCGATTTCTGCTTTCCTCCAGCTAACCGCTCCACAGCGAGTCTCTCCGGTGTGGGGAAACATCCTGCACCCGAGGAGCTTTGAATCCATCGTCATTAAAAAATCATGCTTCTCAGGCCTTAACTCTTCAGCAGCTCGCGATGGTGAGGGGGCTGGAATTTAAGAGCAACACCCCCCCACACACACACACCCGACCCTCCGCCCCACCCAAAAGTCTGCATCACGGGTCACTGCGCGTGTGTTAGCTAAAGGGCCGTTTGGTCGCCTTTCTGCCTTAAAGCTGCGTGCGTGGTGATGGAGCAGCGGCCTGCGTGGTAATGGAGCAGCTGATGGAGCACGTCTTAAAGGCCAACTCTCTTACACTGCTGTAGACGTCACTGTATTAGTCTTATGCTTGATTGTGCGGTTTGGGCTCTGGACAGAGTGTGGGCGCTCGGAAATGCTGGAAGTCCAGGTGTAGACTTGAAGGCTTCATGAATCTTCGCCTGACCAGTGACAATCAGTCGTTCTTCCCCCGAGAGAGGACTGCAATGAGTGTCTCTGAAGAGTTATTAAAATCTATATAATTTATATAATCTATATACGATCTATATGATCTATATACTTCATCATTTCTAACAAATTACCCCGATGTCCATATCGAATCTGTATGATATATATAATCTATATCATTTATATAAAATCTATACAACCTATATAAGACTTATCATCTATATTTAATCTATACAATCTGTATAATTCTAGATAAACTATATATAATTTATGCAATCCATTTATGATCTATGATATATGATTTATAATCCAAAACAAATTACCCTAAAAACCCAAAGACTGAAAACAGATTATCCAAATAGAATCTATACAATCTATATAATTTATATAATATACATATAAACTGAGACTGAAAACAGATTATCCCCTTTATAGCCTATATAACCTATATATCATATATATAATCTATTAATAATCTATAACATTTAAAACTAAAACTAAAAACGGATTGTCCGTATATAGTCCACATAATCTATATAATTTATAAAATCTATTAACCCAAACAATTACCCTGTAAACTGAGACGCATTGTCCATATATAATTTAAATGATTTATATATTTTATATAAACTATATATAATCTGTGCAGTCTATATATGATCTATATCCTGAAAACTGAAGACTGAAAAGAGATTGTCCTTATATAGTCTATATAGTTTATATTAACTATATATAATTTGTAAATCTATATGTAGTCTATACAATCGTCTATACATCTAAAGTTCTAATGAGAGAACCTGCTAGTTTCAAATGCATAATGTTCACATGTGTCTTTAATGAATGATCCTATTATCCAGTACTGTGCCAAAGTCAGAGACCACCTGTCTCATTAAATTCCCACCTAAAACTTCAAATTAGTCAGTGTGAGAGAGCGGAGAGACTCCACTCCCCTTCAGGTCTGAGAACATCCACAGGTGCTTCCGTCCACCTTTCCACTGTAAGAGGACACCTCAGTGCTATGGTGGTCTAAAGGACTCACTAAGAAAAGGAGATGGTGTTCTCAGAGCAAAGGGCTGACCACCACCACCACCGGGTCCAGACCTCCACATCTGCCACCAGCGATTTATAAACTGGTATGGAGAGATCAGTCCCCGCAGATCGCTTTAAAACACTGAACACAAGCCTCACCAAAAAGACCAGACGACAAAGAGTGGACAGAGAGTGGACAGAGAGTGGACAGAGAGTGGACAGAGAGTGGACACTGCACGTGTGGTATATTATAATGATGGCTGTTATTAATCTCTAGGAACTGGAAAAGCATGGTGGGTGGTCTGCAGGATTTCGTTCATTAGGCTTAATGAAGTCTACAGTCTTGCTAATTACCTCGCCTTGTTTTAATGACTCCCCACCCCTTCACTCCCAACACCGCCCGCTCACCCACTCGGTCCCCTTGAGCGCGCGTGCGCTCCAGAGACCCCGAATTATGCGCTTTTGTTTGTTGTATCCGCTCCTGTTTTAAAACAGACGGCGTGCAAACGCTGCGGAGAGACTTCCCTCGCTCACCTTGTCAGTATCAATTTGACTCCCACTCCCTCTCACCTTCATCACCGCGGCTGTTCTTTCAAAGCGCGCGCGTCTTTTTTCTTCCTCCTTCCTCTTCTTCCTGCGCGCGTTTCCATAAACCACGTGGCTCTATTTACAAACCATGCTCAACAGGGGACTCAAAGAAAGTAGGAGGGGTGGTGGGTGGTGTGTGTGGGTGTTGTGTCCGCTTCATGCACCCTTCCTCGCGCTTATGTTTTTTGTTTGGTTCTTTTTTACTTGCTTTTCTAAATAGCTCGAGATGGGCGCGTGCGCGAGCGGGCTCGTGTGCGCGTCCATGTGTTTTATATACTAAATTAACCCGCTTGATAAATATTGCATTGTACCGGATTTGGAAAACTTCCAATGCCAGGGGTGCGATCTGAGCGGGCAGCCACACAGGTTGGTCCACCACGCGCGCGCACGCGCACGAACTTCAAGCGGGAGCTCGATATACTACGTAAAATAAGATCGAAAACTTCGCTCGTACGATGGTGACGAGGCCGTCCGGGTCGAGCCTCTTCCGCCCTGCTCGGATTCCAGAGAGAGAGAGAGAGAGAGAGAGAGAGAGAGAGAGAGAGAGAGAGAGAGAGAGAGAGAGAGAGAGAGAGAGAGAGAGAGACAGGGAGAGAGAGAGAGAGAGAGAGAGAGAGAGAGAGAGAGAGAGAGAGAGAGAGAGAGAGAGAGAGAGAGAGAGAGAGAGAGAGAGAGAGAGAGAGAGAGAGAGATGCATGCTGCTACTGCTGCTCCTCCAAGGCCCCCGAGTCGAGCTGCACTCAAGACTCGCGCTTCATTAAAATTTCATCCGCCGCGCTCGGCCAAGGTCTATTTATGAAAATGCGCTTTCCGCTTCACGGCAAAACACACACAAAGTCGGTAAGAAGCACGCGGGGAGGAAGAGAAAGCTAACAGCGAAATTATATATATATAAAATAACTAACACACTCTCATATACGCGCACGCGCGCGTCTGTAGGCCTCCTGTTTCCTCCTTCCTCACGCGCTCCACGCAGCGCTCGGTCCGGTCAACAGAAGCTAAAACTGTGGAGCTGCTCGAGTACGCGTCTATAGGCGCGCGCGCGTCTCCTCCGACACGTGATGAATTATGTAGATGAGAATGCAGGACGTTCAGATGTAGGAATCGCCTCGTATAGACGTGCCATATAGCTCTCTGTCTTTCTCTCTCTCTCTCTCTCCCTCTCTCTCTCTGTCTCTGTCTCTCTCTCTCTCAGCAATCAGGGGTCTGAATTGTGAGCCCCTTTATTGGATGCTAGGCATGTGTCTCCTCTCCAGATGAAGCAGAGACTGTTCTTCTCTAAACTTCCCTGAGTGAAGGCTGAAGTGTCTGCCTGTACACACTCCTCTCTGATGGAGATTTTCATTTTGGTTATGTTTTTAATTGTATTTTGTTTATTTTAGTATGAATAAAACTATAAAATAATTAGAACAGTTTTATATTTTAATATGATTTTATTATGTGCTTTAATTATTTAAGCGTTTATATTAGTTCATTGTCACGTGACCTGTTATTAATTCTATAATATGTTAATTAGTACTTTTTTTTTACTAGTTGGTATTTGTTTTGTTTGGTTGTGTTTTAGTTTCGTTTCATAAGTAGAATCGAGTGTAGAAATATTAATAATAAAATATTAATTTTATTTTAGTAGTATTCACTTTTATTTGATGTCTTTATTTTGAGACTTCACGTGCTTTTTTCATTCTCCTTTTTACTGGTTGATTTTATTGCCACAGTGCTTTCAGATCTGTTAGTTCTCGTTTAATTTTATATTTTATAGTTTTTTATTTCATTATGTTTCTATTGTAATACCATTTCCTGTTATTTAATTATAGTATTTTATTGTTGTTTATTTAATTATTTGGTCGTTATTTTGTAGGTTATTTGGTTGCTCGTGTCTCGGAGGCTCTGGCTGCGGAAGCTACGTCCCGCAGATCGAGTGTGATTTGCGTAACAGCTGTCTTGTTTAGAGCCAACAGGAAAACACAAAGGACGCAGCAGCTTCTCAGTCTGTGAATTATTGAAGTGAAACAATTAAAGCGCGGCTGGGCTGGGACTGTGCGTGTGTGTGTGTGTTTGTGTGTCTCTGTCAGTGTGTGTGTGTTGCACTCTTTCTTCCTCCACACTCTTTCTCTACCACCTTCATTCATTTCTGCTCAGTCACATCTGATCTGCTGAGTGTTAATGTATATATATACTGTATGTGTGCGCGCGCTCCTGCTGTCTCCAGCTCTGTTATTGGGAGTGTATGGATGTATAAAGGGGTATGGAATTCTGTGCTGTTGTTTCTGCTGGAGTCTGTGGAGAGAGAGGGAGAGCTCGTGCAGCCTTCAGTGTCCACTCTGATAAACGCTCAGCTCTCCTTACTGCTCACTGTGCGCTGGAGTGGTCTCCTCCTGCTAGAGGGTCAATGAGTTTATATCAGGCGTGGCTCAGTATCAGACATGTTGATGTGTTATAACACATTATAATTAATATAAATAATCATAGGATGTGTTTACAAACAGCTGTGAAATGAATTAATTAGTAATAGTAAGGTAGTAATAAATTCAGTAGTAATCTAGTTATGATATATATATATCATATATACTATATGTAGTAATAATATAGTAGTATAGTAGTAGTGTGTTAATAAAGTAGTAATAATCTAGTAATCTAGTTGTTTCAAAAATCCGTAATAAATCAAACTGTTTAACATAAAAAGTAATCAAATAAAATAATATTTAATGTTCTATTATTATTATTATTATTATTATTATTGTTATTGTTATTGTTATTAATAATATTATTATTATTTTAATTTCTTATTAGTATTATTATTATTATTATTGTTATTGTTATTATTATTATTGTTATTGTTATTGTTATTGTTATTACTATTATTATTATTATTATTATTATTATTATTATTATTATTTCTGTTTTTATATTATATTAATAGTGTTTGTGTTTTGCACTGTGCTGTGCTCAGTGCTGAGTGGCTGTAAACAGTTCGTATCTCTGAGGGGGGAGAAAAGGGCTCGAGCTTGTTGTACAACACGAGCCGAGCATTCAGCGAGAGGATCATCTTCTTAACAAACACATACAGAAATCAATACTATCATAACAGTCCGTATTTATTATTCATTAATAACTGATTTTTACTGCTGAAAACCACCTGCTGAACACCAGCGAGAAAAGCCCCCAGCTCAGTACCCTCAGAGCCGAACACCTCGCGCCGATCTCAACCTTCACTGTGCGTCAGAAGACGGCTTGTTTTATACCATGTGATATATTTGGGTTTATTTTGAATTTAGTTGTTTTTCATTCAAAATGTAAAATAAAGAGATTTCAAATGCATTTACCTCTTACCTCTATTATTATTATTATTATTATTATTATTATTATTATTATTATTATTATTATATTCATTTTTATTATTTAAAAGGAGGCGACCGAGCGCGCGCCTTGGAGATAATGAACAGCAGAAATAAATAAACAAATAAATAAAAACAAATAGCAGCTCACTGAAAGCACAACACGGATCAGCCTGTTCTTCATTTCACTGTAATCTATAAATCGTTTCCCCCTTAGAGATGGATAGATAGATAGATAGATAGATAGATAGATAGATAGATAGATAGATAGATAGATAGATAGATAGATAGATAGATAGATAGATAGATTTAAATTAAATGATATATAGATAGATAAATTAAAATGAAATTAAATGAAAATTCTATGTAGTAACAAAACATATTTTTTCTGTTGTTTTTTCCGTTTATTTTTGTTTTTTTAACGTCTAATACAAATAAATAAAAACTAGAACTTAATAAACCCAGTAGTATTAATATGAAGCCCCCATATAATAAAATAAGCAAAACAAAAATTTTCAAATTAAAATTAAAATTAGAATTAATGTTAGCATTAAAAGCATACTGTCATATATACTAAGCTGCACATTATATAAGACAGCTTATTACATATATACATATATAGATATAATATATATATATATATATATTACATGTGTTACATATCTATTACATATATATATGTATTTAGATAGATAGATAGATAGATAGATAGATAGATAGATAGATAGATAGATAGATAGATAGATAGATAGATAGATAGATAGATAAACTTGCGAGACTGAAGAAGAACAGGCAGTGAGGTAAAACGTGCATGGTTTATTTGAATTTCTGTCGCTTACACAGACACATTTAAGCACACTTCCACAAAATGAAAAATAGGCGGATTTCCAAATAAATTAATGTCGAATAAATAAGCAAATAAGAAACAAATAAACATTAGAAATATAAATAAGTCCAAAAACTGGTTTTACAGTTATCTACAAAGTGCAATGAACTTCTGAGAATGCGGTGTAAGCTGATCATCAATGTTCCCATCCACAGGCCCAGCATCAATCATCATCAACTTAGTAATAATAATAATAATAATAATAATAATAATAATAATAATAACAGACAGCCGTTAGGGGTGAAGACACCGAGGGGCTTTTACTTTACTAACCGTTTGATTGTCAAAGCATCTTTGCAGTGAGATCAGCTGAGACAGGTGCACAGCAGTTCCTACCTAACTCAAACCCAAACGTAGTGAGGGTGAAGCCCAGGAGCACAGACTGGACCTGGACTCTGCTCTACTTCCAGAATGACCACGGGAGGTTGTGTGAGCGTGTAAATGTAAGTGTGTGTGTGCGCGTGTCAGGACGAGGATCATGAGGTAGACACAGACTGGTCGCCTATTGTGTGCAGGTGTGCGCGCGTGAGTGCGCGTGTGTGTATGTGCGCGCGTGCGTGCTCGTGCCTGTGCGTGTTCTCTCTCTCTCTCTTATTGCAATGCATTCGAAACACGTTGGTTGAGTTTAGAGCTGGAAAAGCGCCCCAATGAACGCCCCAATAAACCATGCGACGGGTTACAGCAGTCCCCTCCTCTTTACGAGAGACTCTCCTGGAGAAGAATAACATTAAAGTTTCTGAAACTTTGTTTGTTTGTTTGTTTGTTTGTTTGTTTGTTTGTTTGTTTGTTTGTTTTGTGGGTTTTTTAGTTTTTTGCTTGCTCACAAAAAAACAGAAAAAAGGGAAAAGAAGAAAACCGGAAATGAAAAACATAAGAGGAAAAAAAGGACGACGACGACGTAACGGCGCGCGCTCTTCACAGAGGTGCAATGTATTCACAGGTATGTACACGATTTAATATAAAAGAGTTATTTAAGAGAATAATCATTATTCCTCTGTTTCACCTTTTGTACAATAATTAATTGCCACTAGTTGATGATTCTCTCTCTCTCTTGCTCTGTCTCTGTATGTCTCTTTCTCTTTTCTCTCTCTCTCTCTCTTTCCATGTGTGAGAGCCTTTGAATGACTTCCTATTGGTTGCTGTTGTTGTTTTTAGTTGGTTTTAGTTTCTGAAGTTTGTGCTGTTTCCAGTCTCTGGGACGCTCCAGCTTCAGGTGCCCTCTTGCAACCCACCCAACAACTCACCCACCCACCCACCCGCTCAATTGGACCAAATAATAATAATAATTAATAATAATAATAAAAATAATAACCAAATGAAATAATGGCCCCTAGTGCGTCGCCGAGAACTTCATCCGTTTCTGTTTCTGCCTCTGATTGCAAAACCACACGCGCACCACGTTCTTTTTGAGGTCCAGCTTTTCGGCGATGGCGGCGATCTTCTCGGAGGAAGGTCGCGGCTGTACGGCGAAGTATGCCTCTAGCGAGCGCTTCTCGGGCGCCGCGATGGACGTGCGCTTCCTCTTCTTGTCGGCGCCGTTGAAGATCTCGGGCTTGGTCATCTTCTCCCGCTGCGCCCGCTCGGCCTCCTCCAGCCAGGCCTCCAGGATGGGCTTGAGCGCCACCATGTTGTTGTGCGACAGGGTGAGCGATTCGAAGCGGCAGATGGTGCTCTGACTCAGGCAGCCCACGCCAGGGATCTTCAGGTTGGCCAGCGCCGCACCCACGTCCGCCTGCGTCACGCCCAGCTTGATCCGCCGTTGCTTGAAGCGCTCGGCGAACGACTCGAGCTCGCGCGGGTCGGGCTCTGAGTCCGGCGCGCCCCCTCCGCCGCCGCCGCCGCCTAGCGTGTGCGAGCCCAGGCCGTGCGGGTGCATGCTCATGCTCTGTGGGTGGTGCGGCTGCATGTGGTTGATGGCCGCCGCCATGTGCGAGTGGCCCGTGCCCACGTCGGACGAGGGCATTGCGCCCAGGGAGATGGCGGGCGTCAGGTGCTCCAGGAGGTCCCCTTCCAGGCCCTGTGCGGCCTGGTGGTGTGCGTGGTGGTGGTGGTGATGGTGGTGGTGCGAGGAGAGTACGGACGGGTGATGCAGGTGCGCCGACGACGACGTGGGCGTGCATGTCATGCTGGTCATGGTGGTCATGGTGTGGTAGGTGGCGTCTGGCTTGAACGGGTGGCTCTTTTGCGCCACGATGTCCACCGCGGCCAGAGCCTCGGCCCTCTGGAGCAGCGTCTCGTCGAAGCCGGCGAAGATGTTTCCCTGTAACTGCGACCAAAAGGGGACAAGAACACAGAGGTCAGAACCAGCAGAACATCCAGGTTCGGGTCTTTTATGATCACGTGCACAAAGTTGACTTTTCTAGAAACTTTGCAGGGTCATGCGTAATGCGTCTTAGCGCACAGCTCTGATCACACCGGCCACATTGCTAGGTCACATAGTTACACATACACCCTGTATCAGAGTTTCAGCCTAATGGTCAAGCGCAGGCGTAATTCGCAAGCCGCTAAAGTGGCCTGCGCTGGAGAAAATCTAAAGCTGGCAGCGTGAGAAAACCCCAAGACCAGGACTCACCGAGGGCGTGGGCAAGCATGCCCGCCGGATAGCCTCCGAGCTGGAATGGAGAGGTGTGTACTTCGGCTCGTGCAGGATCGGATGCATGCTAAAAGGCTGTTTGCTGTTCATGGACATCATGATGGCAGAAGTTAGAGAAGGTCTTTTCTCGTCAAGCTCCTCGTTTAGCTCCGTTTTTGTCCGCTTGATACGTAAGGGAGGAAAAAAGGAAAAGAAAGAAAGAAAAAAAGAAGACAGAAGAAACGTGGTAGCAGGAGAGGCAGGCGGTAGTCCTGCCTGGGAGATCTTCCTTCTCCGGCAGAGGTGCGCCCCGAAGCGGACCGTTAACAGTCTGATACAGTAGGTATTTACGCAGGCACCTAAATATAACGCTGTCCTTCAGGGCCCGCCCACCCGCAACTTTCCTCCAGCCTGATTGGAGTGGGAGCGCACGAACACACCCCTCCCTTCACTCGGTGTCCCGTGCCTTCGGTCACGTGCTTCCGATGGTGCTGAAAATTTGACAGATCGCAGGATGGCCTGAAACTGCACTAAGGACCATTGCAGCAGGTATGCTCACCTAGCGGTTCAGCTCCCTGTCCATAGCGAATTCATTACCGAGTCCTTTAGAGAAAACCATAGCGGCTTGACTGTGGAAGGAAACGGACACCTTTGCATGTCAATGCTGCGCGTTTCAGCGGTTGATTGAACGCAGCCTGTAGTCATTTAGAGGTTTCTATTAAGGAATCTATACAAACGCTCGGAAAACAAACGATAGCCTGTGTTTATCCATTCTGACTGAAATGTGACATGCACGACCTCATAGCTGCTCCTCTGCGTGGCTAGCCATACCGTTTCGTGCATGAATTAATTATTGCCCTTTTACTTTGCGGTATACACCACAATATGGATTCCCAATTAGAGCATAAATAGCTCAAAATGGATAAGGGAACTAACTGCAATGAAATATTTATCATAGATATTTATGGCCAGACAAATAAAAGCCATCAATCAAGCGGTCTACCTTATCAGTATCAAGGAACTGCCAATTGCAGTAGTCACAGGTAGCAGATTTGTGAGTAGCTGCACAAATGGTTGCACCCAGAAGGAATCAGCTGACTACTTGGTTTAACATCGTGAGACATGCGAATGATTCATCATCATGTGACATAAGCAAGGAATGCCTTATTGCTGTGCCTGACTGACCCAACAGCCATGAGTGTGGATATTCAGCGAGCAGCGATGCCCTCCATGAGTCATCCTGTTAGTGCCAGCACCATTAGCAGACGGCTGAACAGCGCAGGACCACATGCACGCAGGCTGTTTCAATGACTGCCCTTAACACCACATCAACATCACCAAAGACTGCAATGGTGTCGTGCCAGACTGTCATGGAGTGACTCAGAATAGCAGCGGGTCATCTTCAGTGATGAGCCCCACAGTTCACATGTCCTGTAGGCCTGGTGTCACTACACGGCCACCTCCACCTTAAAATCTGCAGGAGCTGTGTGAGAATATTCTAGCTGCATGGGATGGATCATCACAGGACATCATTAGGAACCTCTTGGCAAACATGGCGGCCCAACAACGTACTGAGAGACGGACTTCTGTATGTGTAGCTCCATACATTTTGATTATCAGTCTTAATGTATCATCATTTATTGTTCCTGGTAAGCTTTATCTTCCCAGCACCATTGCAATCCGACACCGTCTGTGTGCAACTATTATTTTGATGATGAGTGTAAAAATAAACGCACCCCAAAAAGCCAAACGCTTGCTTATCAGTTACACTACCTTAGGCCAGTTTGACTTAACCTGTTACCTGTTCCCAGTTCTAAGAGGGTCTTTATCATACATTAAATGTACACATGTATTAAAGGAGTGCTAGGCAGGCCTTGTCCCTGTGACGCACGCAAGCTGTCTTCCTTTGGCTTGTATTGAGCCCACACCAGCCATCATTCTAATTGGAGCTGAAACCCCAGACACTGACAATAGAAGCCCACAATGGAAGCGGCAGCCTCGGCGAGTCTGACTCGGAAACCCGAGCAGCGAACACTGCCAGGGACATTGTCCCCTCATGCCTGGCTCCCTGCTAGAGTCTTGGCACCCGCTCATCAAATATACATCAGCGCCGCCACCTCTCCCCTGGCAACTACCATCACCGCTGAAGGGGGACTCCAGCCACTGAGGTGGTGGACAAACGGGAGTAGGAGGGAAAAGAGAGAATAACAGCCATGTAAATGCAAATACCAAAGCTAGTGCAATATCCAGTGTGATACTGGCCTCTGGAAGCTTACCTGTGAGCATAACCGAGCTGCTCCATCGTCTGTCTCCTCTCCTCAGCCCATGTCATCCGTGCTTCCTCTGCCAGGCTGCCAGCATGGAGCTGCACTCCCTTTCCTGATGAGTTTTCTGCAAACAAGCCTGGGGAAGTGCTTGATTATTGCTAATGGAACATTTTCCTCAATGAATATTAATGCTGGAATGGGGAATTGGTTGTATTGGCTGTTCCTCTTCTAGTTAATAGGCTATGCTGCTGCGTAGACTGCTTGTAAATGTCTATGTGATACTCAGTTATACGAAATGATGGAAAACAATGTGGGGTGTTGTTTAAATGTTGCATGTCGTTGCTTTTGGTGCAAAACCTTTGACCTTCATTTTACAGTGTTTGGCATCAACTGAATATGGCCTAATGTCATTGTGTGTAAACTGCGTGATGAATCAACCAATACCTGCAGAGTGCTGGTGATGGGATTCCTAGATGGAGAAGAGGTGGTACAGTACAGTGAATGTCTCGTCCCATGTGTGGAAAATGGGTCCAATGCAGATATCAATGATTGGCTAAATGGAGCCATTGCATTTGGGCATGCCAAAGTCCATAGTGTGAAGGAAGTATATGGTCTATGGGAGCGTACGGTCATACGGGTCTACCAGCAGTGGCAAAAATCCCAGTCTACAGGGAATTCTCCTCAGAATGGTGCCAGTGGAGGCATCCAGCATATCTGGCCCAACTGCACACTTATTTGATGTGAGAGTGTCTGAACAGTGATGTGGTCTACCTCCAGAAATGTGTGCAGTCCATAGTAAACTAAACTGCAGCTGTTAGGTACGTTTAGTGACAGGTGAATCCATTTTGCTACTTGCAAATATCTGTCACCAAATAGCAAACCAAAACAAAGTCTGGTGCCATGCCGCGCCCGGAGCCACCTCTTGTTTTTTAACTCCATGTCTATTCCTCTCGTCCCATGTGGCTTCCCTCTGTTTTCGAGGCCCAGTGCAGATATAGATGCTTTCCCCCCACTTTGAACCCATTTGTTCATCTTGTACTACTCTCAGATGGGCCTGTCCACTTTTACTGTACACTGACCAGCCCATTAGGTGTAAGGTGTGCGTCTGGGTGTCTTGGGGCCACGGAGGGAGAAGGCCAAGACGTCACGGCAAGACGGCGGATGTTTCTGGTACGTTAAGCAAATGGACAAACTCTGCGGTGAGCAGAGGAGGACACATGCCTCACTTTCCTCTCTTTCTTCTCTATGTCGCTATCATTCTTGCTAGACTTCTCCTCCCCATTTCATGCCAATTGATAAATTATTGATAGCGTGTAAAATCTAACGTAGGCCTGCGACCATTCACCAAATCAGCGGGTCGGTACTGTGGGGCTGCTGAGGGGAAAGGGTGTCTAACTACACGCTTTAATGTAATTGCCTTTAGGGTTCCTGGTAAATATTTTATCGACTGCCAACACAAATTAAAGATACAAAGCCAGAAAGTAAGAGTGGAGGTGGGTGGGGGGTACCCTTCCTCCCCTCCTCGTCCTGTTAACCTTTTCCCCAGGTATGGAAAACATGCTGGCTTGATATTGCGAGGTTGGGCTGATAGGTGCAGGTCTGAGTGTATTGTAGTAGAGAGGAGGTGCAGAATGGGCCGGAGCATGCTGAGCCTGGTGGAACTGGTTTGGACTTTTAGTATACTCAGGGTGACGTCCATGACATCTGTTTTTTTTGGCATTGTAATATTTTATTTTCTAGGTTTACAGCACTTGAATGGTTTAATGCACCAAATATAACCATAACCATAGCCATGTTGGTGCAGTGGATAGCACTAACGCCTTACAGTAACAAGGGCCTGGGTTAGATTCCTGGCCGGGGCATCCAGAGTCCTTTCTGTGTGGTTTCCATGTTTCCTGCCACCATTCTAAGGCATGCAGCAAGGCTAACTGGAGATGCTAAATTGCACCCTAGGTGTGAGTGCATGTGTAAATGCGTGTGCCTGTGTGTCTACTCTGTTATGAGCTGATGACCTGTCCAGGGTGTTTCCTTCCTTCTGCCCAATGAAGACTGGGTAAAGTTCCAGCAGCCCCTCTCCCCTTATGTGGGGAACCTACAGCTTTGTTAATGTGTTGAAGAGTGGAACCCCCAGCTCAGCCAACCACACCAGAACTGATAAGTTATAAGCCAGTTATATCAGACCGGGCTCTGGTTACTTGCTCTACAAAGTAAAGTTGGATAGTAACTGCTAAGGCTGAGGACTTCAAATATAAACATTAGAACTCATTCGAAATGTAAAGTCACCAGGGAACAATGAGTTACCTGTATGTAATAGCGTGTAATAACTCCATGAGCAACAATAACAGCTGTGATTGGATGTGGCAAGGACCGGACAAGTTTCTGGATGTAGGCCACAGCAATGTTCAGACACTCTTGCATCAAAAAACAGTTGGACCAGATTTGGTGGATTCCTTCCCTGGCACAATTCTGAGGAGAGTTTCCTGTAGACTGGGATTTTAGCCACTGCTGGTAGACCCCTATGACTGTAAGCTTCCATACACCTGCAGATTCAGCTACTTCCTTCACACTATGGTCTTTCGCACACCCAAATGCAATCACTCCTTTTAGCAAATCATTAACATCTGCTCTGTACAGAGACATTCACTGCACTGTACCACCTCTTTTCAATCTAGGAATCCCGTTGCACACCCCATAAGAGTATGTTCTTGTGGCATCACAGTGAATTTAAAATGGGTTGACGATGTTCACATATTATTTTAAACTCTTCAAAATATAAAAGCAAGAAAAATGGGGTTTTCTATTATATGGGTCCCTTAAAGTTAATTGGCGGGGTGGGGTATGGGAAAAAAAGCTGGGGTGGTGGGGAGCTTATTAGCCACCAGCTTTAAGATGGAAGATGAGGTAAGACAGGACACAGTGCTAGCAAGAAAACTTCATTGCCTGACAGGTCAGTGGCCAAAGAGCCATGAAATATGCATGGCAGCTGAGGTTATGGCAAGCAACCTGACCGGGATGTGAGGTGAGGCCTCATCCTCTTTCAGGTGTTGCACAGTTCAAGGAATGTTAGCTATTTCTATTTTTCATCTGTTGTTCATGGTAGTAAAGGAGCTATATTCATTTTTATTACTTTACCTGAGTCTTCAGAAGTTTCTGATTCCAGTGTTGCTTGGTTTAATCTCCTATTGCTGCTTTACTATATACATTGTGCTTGTTTTGTGGGGACCAGAGTAGGATGGGTTCCCCTTTGGGTCCCTTAGGTTTCTCTCTCTTGCTCTGAGGGAGTTTTCCCATGCCACTGTCACCCTTTCTCTTGGTCACTGGGAGCTTTGACCCAGATTCTCTGTAAAGCTGGTTGGTGACAACGTCTGTTGTAAAAGGCACTATACATGATCAAACCTTTAACCCTAAACCTTAACCATAAACCTTAACCTTCTGAGACCCCTGTGTACCCATATGGGGACATTACATTTCTGCTTCTCTGCACCATGATACTTTTTAAAACGTTGACCCTTTGGCCTCATATGAGGACATTGATTTTCGCCAAAACTACTTCCTGTACAAAGACAACGTTTAGTTTTTATACTTGTTAGGTCGTACTATTCACAAATAGCTAGGAGAAATTAAAATGGCACACCAAGCAAGGTCTCAGGAAGTTAACCATTGTGTTTAGTGGGAGACTGGATGGAACTAACCTTCCTCCTCTTTCTGCATTTGGTTGCAAACGTCCCTCTTTGTCTTATTTTCTCTTCTCCACCCTCTCTGCCTCTCTTCTCACTGACTTCCAGTCCTGGTTTACCTGTCATTTATTTTCCATCCAGGCAGAATTGGCCACACTAACTCTGGAAAAGCACAGATCAATAGATTAACTGAGTGCTTATGAATTATGCAGAGGAGCCTTACAGCAGTTGGACATAAAGTGTGTCTACTCCCGAACTGACGTGTAAAAGCTTTAAAGTACAGGCCTGTTTACTTGTTCCAAAGTAGGCAGGGTGCTGGGCCTTAAGACCCCCCACCTAAGACCCCTGCAGCCATGGCACACAATCTGGACCTCATAGTCAGGCGAAGACCATAATGAGACAGATAGGGGGGCTTGCCTCTACATGGAACTCATAACATTTAAAAAATGGCTTTGTTTGACAACAGATTACATTAGATTACTGGGATAAATGGCCAAAATGGAATATTACACTAAGTAACAAGATTTTAATTTCCGACTTCTATATTGTATGTTATGTTCCTATTGTAAACAAACCTAACTCTATTCAGTACGCATGTTTCTTTGACCAGGACAAGGAAATAGATTTTAAAAAAATAGATTAATTTCACATACTAAGTTATGTGTAAGAAATTAACACAGTACATAAAATATACACCCATCAACAAATAGCTATGCACACAGAAGGAATCAACTGACAGCCCTGAAACTTGATGGGTAGGTTTGGCATTGTGAGACATTCAAATGATTCAAGTTTCATGCTCAGCTACACATGTGACGTAAGCACAGTCAAGTGTTATCACTGTACCTGACTGACCCAACAACCACGATTGCATACAATCAGCGAGCAGCGATGCCTCCATGAGTCATCCGGTTAGTGCCAGCACCATTGGCAGATGGCAGCACAAACTAGAACTATGTGTGGCTCAATAAATATTGCCAATATCAGTCTAAATGTATCATCATTTATTGTTCCTGGTAACCTTTATCTTCCTTCCCAATAGCACTGCAATCCCATGCATTCTGGCGACAACAATTTATTTGAGAGGAAGTGAATTGTGGATACAGAGCAACATTTAATATAGAGAGCATCAAGAGGCTGTAGCATCTGGTACATTATTCGGCTATGTCTAAGCTCTGAGGATAAAGTTATAAAGCTGTTATTAAGACATCTGTCACAGTTGTAGATGTTCAGTCAAAACATCAAGGATATTCTAGACAGTTCTGGAGAGTTCTCACAGTTTAAGAAGCTACTTGAAGTCAGCAATGAATGTATTACAAGCCTTCTGGATAACAGAGAAATTCGGAAAACATCATTGGTCCTAACCACCAAAGCAAAGTTTATGGGGCCCAACAGCCATATTCTATACATGTTAGGCCTAAGGAATTAGGGAAATTCACTTAGCACCCATATATATACAGCGGTTGGACAATGAAACCGAAACACCTGGTTTGAGACCACAATCATTTATTAGTATGGTGTAGGGCCTCCTTTTGCGGCCAGTACAGCGTGATTTAGGCAGCCGTGGTTTTATGTTTTTTGGATACAATCTGGGTTAGCACCCGAACATCCCTTTCAGACAGCTTCCTCTTGCGTCCACAGTTAATCCTGTTGGATGTGGTTCGTCCTTCTTGGTGGTATGCTGACATTACCCTGGATACCGTGGCTCTTGATACATCACAAAGACTTGCTGTCTTGGTCACAGATGCGCCAGCAAGACGTGCACCAACAATTTGTCCTCTTTTGAACTCTGGTATGTCACCCATAATGCTGTGTGCATTGCAGTATCTTGAGCAGAGCTGTGCTCTTACCTGCTAACTGAACCTTCACACTCTGCTCTTACTGGTGCACTGTGCAATTAATGAAGATTGGCCACCAGGCTGGTCCAATTTAGCCATGAGACCTCCCACACTAAAATGACAGGTGTTTCAGTTTCATTGTCCAACCCCTGTACATATATATATATATATATATATACACATTTGTCATGCATCATTCATAACTTTTAGCATGTTCGGGATACAAGTATACTGATATATATTTTGACATTTATACATTTCAAAATGATGCATAATGTACAGTGTATAAAGATGTTAATCACAATGGTATAGAAATCTTTTACTTTCCAGCTCATTTTTTGCATCAAACCCCTGAAGAGTCATATACAACAATAGAAGTAGCCTGGCTTGTACTACATCATTTGTAATTTTGAATTTGTAATTCGTACATTTTGTGTATTTGCATACAATCACACTTGATATACCCTTTCTTTTGCTCTACAAGAACAGAGAAGAGTAAACAAAGGAAGATACAAATAAACAAACAAAATGATGTAAATAGACCAGCGAGCAGAAGCAGGGAAATTAATGATATGTAAATTTCAGTTTCATTCCAGACTCCGGCGCTTCAGAACAGTGCAGAGAAAAGGAATGGCTCTTTCTGACTGTTTTTTCCCCCTCGCTCCTTAGCAAAGCTGCGGAGAATTCTGCGGCTCTGTTTCATCTGTACTCCCAACAGCTTTCCATAAAGCAGGAACGACATATCGAGACAGATGTGCTGCACGACACGTAGATAACTGCCAGTCGTTTATTCGGAGAGGAAGAAGGCCGAAAGCTCAAACATTTGTCTTGGCTGGCCTTTCTTCTTTATTTATTGAAATATTAATGCCTTTGCTTGAGGCCAAATATGTTTATGCAGGGCGTTCGGCATGCGGCCTGAAATTCCGAGTGATGCTCTCCCATTGATTCTCTTCATTGTGGGTTTATCTTTCCTAATTAGAGGTTGTGAGCCGCCCCTCTCCCTCACCCTGCTGCCTTAACGTGCACCCCTATCCTGTCTTGCCCCGCACCTCTGTTGCTTTCACTCCTCTGCCTTTCTTTTTAAATAGAGGATTGTTGTCTCACTAGCTGTTTTGATTGGGAGAGCTTTGTGAACCAGCTGCTTCAAAGTACTGCTGTGTTAATTATTGGTTTGTTTGGTGTTGACTGTAGCAGAGAAACAGTATCTGTATGCGTGAGGGGTAGTACAGACCTCTTGAAGTGGGGTGGATAATGAGCTGGAGATTGAAGGAATGGAGAGGGTTTGATGGAGAGAGGTTGAGACAATGCTTATGTACTTTGAGATTCAGCATGCTGACCGTAGCGGAATGAGGGCAGGCTAAATACCATAATTGCAAATGCTTGCAATGTCAGAGTGGACTCCTAGACCGTTCAAGAACATCCCACTTCCAGTGCAGCAGAACGTCTCCGATATACGGTGGTCTTTCGATTCTCAAGAATCTAAAATCTCAGGATCATCCGTTCCATGAAGTGTACATCTGGTGATATGAAGGCTTGTTCCTGCTGGTGTCTGCTCAGACCAGAGGCAATGGCAGCGAAGGTCCCTGCAGGTGGTCAACTGAGCAACACGGCATACGCAGAGACAGTGAGGACTACATTTTCGGGGCCTCTGGGGAGAGGGGGGATGTTCTAAAATGGGGAGGGCCCACGGGGGAGCACTCTGGAACCCAGCTGGTGCAGGATGGGGTGCCATTGTGCTTCTTGGCCTCCTCTTCACGATGCTAACAGGATTAGCGTATAGAAGACACCCGTTCCTCACAGCTCTGGGCTGTTCCTCCCATGTCTCGTCTGACCAAGGGTTTAAGGAACTCCTGATTCTGCTTTGATAGACCATAAGAGTGCCCCAGAGGGAGCTGAGGGAAAGGAGAACAGCTCTTTTCTCATCTTCTGCTTTTTTTTTTTTTGTTCCCCCTCCTTCTCCTCCACGTAGCTTTCTCATGGACTATATGTAGACCGTTGCATCTTTGCCTCTTTTTATTTCCGTGAGCTAAACTTGTGATTTCCGTATCCTTGCAGGAGCAATGGCGGCTCAAATGCATTTTTAACTGAGGTAACCAAATTCCAGTTCCAGTAAGATTCCTAAGTGAGATTGCATGAATTGCAGATGCCACTGGGGCTGATATGGCAGCTGGCATTTTAGGATGTGCCCGGATCCAGGAATACGAAACATAGAATAGTCTATAGCCATATTAGTCCTACACGGGGAGGTGAAGTAATGTCAATGAATGTATTGAAGGATGTCTGTCGAATGTATGACTGGTTCATATGGGATAAGAAATTTTGGCTTAAGTGACTGAGATGGGAGTGGTCTACTCAGTTTACCAAGCCAATCTACCAGCCAAAAATATCCAACCAGCAGTGTCCTGTGATCACTGATAAAGTAGAGAATGTGAAGGCTGACCATTTTATAGCCCATTTATATTAAATATAGGCTACATAGGCTGTGTAGGCTATAGGCTACACTAAAGTTGCCAGTAGCATTGCACCTCTGAGGAGGCCCTTGGCTCATCGACTGAAAGTGAGCGTCTGGAAGTGACTTGAATGACCCGTGAATGACTCAAGCACCTCCATTCTTGAGACAAATCACAAAACCTCCTTTCCCCAGGATATGATGGAATATTTACCTGTGTGTCTATTCACACGGGATTAATATAACCTGAGGTTACTCTTGTGGCTCATTTCACAGGTCTCCGGAATCTCTACTGGCGTGCAGTCAGTGATACATGGCACATTCAAACAGGACGGAAATCACAGGAACTCTGGTGATAACTACATGACCTCACTTCCCCATGTAAAACTAATCCCATCCGAATGAGGCTTGTCCCATACGACAAAAACTAAACTTCAACTACTCCTTAGCCCTATTTAGACGGGGTTAGTTTTAAATGTGGAAGCAGGGAAACGTAATTATTCCTGGAGTTCCTCTGTGACTTTAGTCCCATTCAAATGTCAGTCATTTTTACCAACTGTGTGCTCCAGCACCCGTAAAGATTCTTTAACCTGTAAAATGAGCCACAAGAATAACGTCAGGTTATATTAATTATTATGTGAATAGGCGTATGGGTACATATTCCATCATATCCTGTGGAAATAGAGTTTTTTGTGGATTTTCTTAAGTATGAAGTTTACTGTGCATGGCACAGATACCCCAGGTTGTTCAACGCTGCCCACAGGAGGCTGTTGGCTGGATAATTATGGGTGGTGGACTATTCTCAGTCCAGCAGTGAAACTGGGGTGTTTATATTCTTTAGCAGCCTGTTTTTTGGAGGTAATGGCAGTGCGTAAATTGATCTCAGTCAATGGTGGTGAGATTTCTTATCCGGTGTAAACTGGTCATAAATTGTACGGACATCCTGTAGTAAAACTGCATTACCCCACCACCCTACATAGAACTACTCCTGTCTGAATAGAGCTTTCCACTGTTAGTTTAATCTAGATCAGATTCTAGGAAGTGTTGACTTTGACCTGAGCAAATTCTTCTGAATGTCTCTCCCTTGATTGTTGTATGAGATGGGAACTTTTTTTGGCTTGTTTGAAATTTTAACTTTGATCCCAACCCCATGTCAGCTGGAGCAAACAAGATATCAGAGACCTTGACAGGTACATGGCTCATACGACCTGAGGTACAGGAACACTGCCTCATTCTTTTTCTTTTTTTTCTTGGGTTGGTAAAGCCTTTATTGACACCAGAATAGATGATCATGAGCCTGGTAGACTTAACTCGGTGGTCTATTGGTGTAGGTGCAGTTGTAGTCCGCCTGGAGGCACAGCACTCGTACCTGACAGTGCATGGTGCAGCGGGACGCCGCTCTCATTACAGCAACAATGAAATAATTATGAATGCCGCGGCGAGACTTCATCAGAGGAATATCTATTGTATTATTTATTCAGTCCCCTGGTTCAGGGAGAACACATATAAACTTCCAGCCACTCTCTTCCCCTTGCACACACACTCCCGCCTGGCTTTCAAAGCAAGTGGCTCGCTCTTGCCAGTTTTCTCCAAGCCTCTCTAGGCCTTAGGATGTTTTACCTGGACATCCACTTAGATATGCAGGAATGATTGCTCTCAAAGGACTGTTGGAGTTTGCACTTGTGCCATTCGGACAACACGCAGACCCCGGGGTTTATTGTTTTAATAATTCCAGGATTACTGGAGATGTCGGATGTGGAACCAGCTTCCGTAAAGATTTGGGAACAAGTCTCAAGTCCTGTCCACCAGCATCTACTAAGGTGAGCACTCTGGACGTGCGAGATGGGGCCTCCAAATAGGAGCATCAGCACCATTACCGGAACCCCTAGGCCAGCTGCTCTATTGCACAGGTGAGTCAATATGGGACACCTTCAATTTAAGGCCTAACACTTCTCAGGTTAGCTGCAAGCCGTTTGGAAGCTATGTTTGGGATGGTGTGTTTGGTGGAGCAGTGTCCACCTTGAATGCAGAGACTGAATGTGAAGGGTGGGGGGGGGGGACAGAAAATGCTCAACGCAGCACCATTAATAATGCAGGGCTTGCCTGGCAACGCCATGGCTGATGCTTGGCAACGGGCAATGCTCTGCAGACAGGGGGAAAGTGGGAGCAGAGGGCGGGGTCCCGCAGGTGCCCAGCTCTTCTTTCGTTCCTCTTTCTCATCTGTTCATCTGATCCTGACTTGGGAGAGAGAGAGCTTCTGCATGGGAGCAGATGCACCTCCTGCTCAATCAGCTGCAACAGAAGAAGCCTTTGTTACCTTATACTGTAACACATCACATGGAGCTCTGGCCAGCGTTGTACTTGGAGCTGCCATGCAGATCTTGTACTCCATGTATAGGTTTCTACCATACAATCGGAGCGTTTGTGATCACTTCAAATTATGCTCAAGGGATGAGTAATAATGCATAACATGACGTTAAGGGTTTGCATGATAGAAGGGACTAAGGGCTGAGGGAAAGTGGATGTTTATGGTTGGAAAAACACATCACAAGAAATCATGAGTGCCTTCTTCAAGCGAATCTGACATATCCAATAAAACACCTCTGAAAGTCATCTCTATTATTAATTCATGTCAACACAATCTGATAAACCTCCCACCGACAGATATGAATTTAGACAGCATTTGAATGTTTCAGTTGACTTAGCGTCTTTTGCATATGGCATGGAACCCACAGCCGTCTACACACCTTCTGAAAGCACTGTAGTTCCTTATTTTGGAGACATATATGACTTGATATGCTGGCTAGCACGCTATGCAGACACTCATGGCCGACTGTGGGATGGTTGCGCTGTCAGTGTGTTGTAACACTATAGGATTTGGGGAGGTGTGGCAGGCTCCTTACCCCAAAACTCTTGAACCCTAGGCTTGGGCCATTGCACCATAGCCTGTTCACAGAAAGCTTTAGCCTGTCGGACCAAGGTGTGCAGTTAAAAGATTAATAACTTACCACATTCCCTGATTTGTTCATGTGAATTATTAAACATCACCTCATTATCAATTATTCAAATATCAGATTTTGTTCTCTTTTTTTTCTTACCTCTACTCACATCCACCGGAACAATTGCAGTCCCTTTCTCTTTTGATTTCTGCATTTTTGGGGTCTTTTTTAGGGCTTATTCTCTCAGTGGCGTACGTGAGGTGAGGGAGGCTTGTCGGCAGTTCTGTTCCATGACTTTTCCGCTTCCTAAAACATGATTAATACTTCATGGTGAGACAGTAGATATGCCATGCAGGACTTAAGTAATGCTTGTGGGACTTGCGGAGTCTCTGCTCAGCAATGCTGCAAATTCCCACACAATACTTACAGACTAGAAGTGTTGCAGACTAAGAATAGAGTTATAAGAGATTGTATGAGGTTGTATGAGATCCAGCAGGCTTTTGAAAATAAAGAAGAAACTGTATGCATATAGGTGTAATTATTATTCTGCAATAATTCAATAATTTACAATTTAAGATTGATTTGTGAAATTTATAAAACACAATTTCACTACATTTCTTAAGGACATTGTATAAGAAATTAATAAGAAGTCAAAAATAAACATTCATTCATAAGTATGCATGGCTTGGACACACAGTTTCAAGAACTGTAGAGCTTTAAAAATTAAAAAAAGTGCTGAATTATCTGCTTTTCAATTAATATTATCAACACTAATGTTCTCAGTGCCAACATTAGTTTTTTGCTATTATTCTCAATACCAATGTTCTCAGTGCTAATATTCTCAAAACTAATGTTCTCAATGCTAACAATATTGTCTGTACTAATGCTCCTAGTTCTAATATTCTCAAAACTAATGTTCTCAATGCTAACATTCTGAATGCTAATGTTCTCAGTTTTGTCACAATATAGCATGTAAACAAAGCAATTTAAACTGTATATTATGTAAAATGTTTTTATCATATGTTATATAAAAATATGGCTTTTTTTAATGGCTAATTTTAATTAGCATCACTTGTGAAAACTTGCAGGACATGTTTTGGTTCACTGGTGGTTTAGTAGACATCACAATCCCTGGTTCCTACCATAAAATCAACATTTTAGATTTACAAAGAACCTGATTTGGTAAGCTCAAAAGTACAATTTCATATCAAAGGTCTCTGAATGGTTATGAATTTCACAGGTGTTTTTAGAAGTGCAAAGTTCAGTAGCAGAAATAGACATATTAGCAAATCGGCTGTTGGAGATGTCTGGATTAATCAGATTGGAGATGTCCATTTAACAAAGAGTTATTTGATTGATAACAATGATTCCAGGTCGATGTATAATGCATGAAATGCAATGTAATGTACGCTGTCCATTGAACACAGTAATGTTTTGTAATATATGAGGTATATCTGTAATTGTAATTGATTTGGTTGTGGCAGTTATTTGACAGTTACATAGCCGCAATAAAAATCAAATCATATCATATCAAAGCTTATTTGTCACATACACTACTAGTCAAAAGTGTAGACACGGCTACCTATAGATGGATCTCCTTATGTTTATCTTAATGCTTTACTGTAGAATAAAAATGAGAGCAACAAACTATAAAATAGCACTTATGGAATTATACTGTACAAAATACCCTCCAAAATGGAATTTTGTAGCAAGACTTATTTCTAAGCAGTTGTGGATCAATTCTGTTGATCTGTCTATATTCCGAATATATTCCCTAATTGAAAGAGGAACTAGAGTTTTAAACTGTGTTAAAAAAGAATAAAAGTTTTTAACACAACAAAATATATATTAGAGGTGGAAATATGGCAGAAATATAACAAATATGATGTGATACATCAGGAGTATACGTTTTGTATCCGGACATAAGATCCAAAACCCAAAACCAAACATTTAGTTAGGTGTGACTGAACCTGCATGGTTAAATTTTAACTCTCTCTGTCTCTCTCTCTCTCTCTCTCTCTCTCTATATATATATATATATATATACATTGTATCTCCTGATACAAAACATATACTCCTGATGTATCATATTATATGTATTATATTTCTGCCATACTTTCACCTGTCATATATATTTTGTTGTGTTAAAAACTTGTATTCTTTTTTTATATATATGTAAATAGATAGATAGATAGATAGATAGATAGATAGATAAATAGATAGATAGAAATATACTAAATACATATTAATATACTGTATAAATATACAATGTAGAAATTTGAAAGTAGTGTACAGTGTTGGGTGGACAAGGTAATATTTAAAGTGCATAATGTGCAACATGTGTATGGGCAATATACTGCACAGTTAAGCAGTTAGGTACTGTTTATGGTGTGTGTGTGTGTATTTGTGTGTGTGTGTGTGTGTGTGTGTGTGTGTGTGTAGTAGTAGTAGTAGTAGTAGTAGTCCCGAATGACCTACGGGAAGAAGCTACCCTGCATTCTCTGTGAGTGTCTGCTTGTGTCTGTTCACACGTTTTCTGATGTATCATAATTAACACTTCAAATCAAGCAAATCTAGTAAACCATGTGATTCTACTTTCATTTTGAATATATGTGAATCTTAGAAGCATCCTGTGTTTTCAGTATAGTACCTGAAAACATAAAGCTCCAATTCCACATTGTGATCCATTTGATATCAGCCAATAGCATCAACTGCTCTAAGAAATACGCAGTTGGAAGGTTGTTTCAGTGTGTCAACATAACATGATTCAAATGTGTATAGAAAAAATCAACTGTAAAGTTCAAGTCACCTTGCATATTTAAGGTGGTAGAATCCTCAGGGTCCAGCAGATGTCCCTGCATGAAGATGATGGGTGTGGGATTGAAAAGAGGTAGTATAGTGCAGTGAGTGTCTCGTTCCATGTGTGGAAAATGGCTCCAAAGCAGATGTGACTGATTGGCTAAAAGTAGTGATTACATTTGGTCGTGCCAAAGACCATAGTGTGAAGGAAGTAGCTGGATTTGCAGGTGTTTGGAAGTGTACAGTTATATGAGAAGTGGCAAAATCCCAGCCTACAGGAAACTCTCCTTAAAATTGTGCCAGGGAAGGCATCTACCAAATCTGTCCCAATGGCACAATTCTTTAATGCAAGTGTTTGAACATTGATATGGCCTACATCCAAAACTGAGCAGTTGAAAGAGTTGGAGACGGATCACATTGCAGGGCTCCAGGAAGAGGAATGGTCTTATGGACACATTGCATGCTAAACCGGTCATATGGATATTACACTTCCATAGCACATTGCTGGCAGCAGTGCATAGAAGACGGCACCCACCAGAAACATGAAGCGTCTGGGAGCCCGACATGAACCAAGCGATGAATTGTCTCATATACGCAGAGTTATGACGACCGCTCTTAACACCGCATTAACGTCACCACAGCCTGTCATGGAGTGACTCAGAATGTCAGCAGGTCATCTTCAGTGATGAGTCCCAGCTTGGTGGAGACGACCAATGAATCCATGTGTGGAGGCACCATGGTCAGCACCAAGGTGAGGTCACGTGTCACATGTCCTGCAGGCCTGGTGTCACTCCACCTCCACCCCTACCGCAAAATCTGCAGGAACTGTGTTAGAATATTCAAGCTGCATGGGATGGATTATCACAGGACACCATTAGGATCCTCTACACCTCCATGCTGATATCCCTGGCATGTTGTATTAGCCAACATGGTGACCTGGTGCCATACTGAGAGACACTACTTCTGTATGTGTAGCTCAGTAAATATTCCCCATATCAGTCTAAATCTATCATCATTTATTGTTCCTGGTAACCTTTATCTTCCTTCCCAATGCCACTGCAATCCGACACTTCCTTCTGGGTGCAGCTGCTCTTTTTGACGATGAGTGTATGATGTCAGAGACTTTACAGCAATGACCTCACTCCTTTTAATCATCCTCTCGCTCCGCACTAGTCTGCTCACTGAGGGAAATAATCCACGGCTCTCCCAGAGGAAGACATATGAATATTTCAGCTAAATCTTCCTCGGAGTTGTGTTCAAACATTTGTCTACGTACATCTAGATATTAGGCAGAGATGCGCAAATAGATGCTGTGTCTAGCGCTGCTCCACCAGGTGCACAATTATCCTTCTGTATCTCTTTGTGCTTCTTTCTTTCTCCACGCTCACAGAGAACATGGCTATTTCTTTTTCCCCATGCTTTGGATCAGCATGTTCAGAACAGGAGCTGTCACTGCTCTGCCTTCTGAGCTCCCCAGCCGGCCTGATGTGTTTGGCGCTACGCAGGAAGCTTCGTATATACTTCACATCAACTTTGCCGCTCGCTGGGTTACAGTTTGGGAGATGGGGGGAGACAGAGAAAGGTAGTGTGAGAGAAGATGAAAAATAACAAACCATCACTTTCGCTCCCAGTACTTCCAAGCAAGATGGGTGATATAGTGAGAGAAAGAGAGAGAGGGGGGAGAAAGGAGAAGTTTATTGGCACACCCTCTCTCTTGCCTCTCTCTCTGTCTCCCTCTCACTCTACCTCTGCATTAAGAGCTGCCTGGGGGCATGCGAGCGGGGATGGAGGAGGGGGGGTTGGGGGGTCAGTTAAGAGCTGTCATTTAAATAAGTGTTTTCAGAGAAAGAGAGAGAGAGGACGGGAGCAGGAGGAGGAGTAGAGAGTGAGGGAGGGTAGGCCGAGCGAGGAGGGCGGTGGGGTGGGGCGGGGATGGTTGGGGGTTGAGTGTGGGGGGGGGACAGTCTCTTTAATGTGCTTCTGATCTCCAGCACCAGTCCACAGCTGCTGCAGCAGCAGGCTCCCCTGCTTGGCCATATGTTGCCTGCGCTGCTCCAATTATCCTCCCCAGAGCTAGAGCCCACTCGCAGCCTGTGTGGCTGGCCCGCCGGGGTCGGCTAGTGTTTCAGCACGGATCTCACTGCTGTCACCGCGTTTGCACCCTGCACACCACCCCTTCCCACCACCACCCCTAACACACACACATAGGCAAGCACCCTCACCCAATTCGTCTCTCTCTCTCCCTCCCTCATCCACTATCACATACACCAAATAAGCTGCCAGTAGATGCCTTAGAACTGTTTTTGGTTTCCTATAAACAACATAAATAACTTGTGGTGGCACTTTCTATGAATCAGGCATTCATAAAGCTTTATAAAAACATTCATAAAGATCTATAAAGCATTCTTAATGCTTTTTAATACTTGACATAAGCCTTTATACATGCACATAAATGGTCATAATCATGGACATGAACTGTTTGACCACCGCAGTGTAAAGCTCTATAGTACAAAGTAACATAGTGCCTTATAATATCTATGTACAGTGGTGCTAAACTCCAACATACTCTCTGATACTGTTTGTCAGTATCTTCAATTTTATAACTGCATATCTAACATATAATGAACAGTTATAAGCTCTGTTTATAGACTGTGGGTTAAGTGGTGTTATTGGTCAGCCCTATGAATTACTCCATGTTAATAAGAACACATAACAAGTTTATATAATGTAAGATTGCCTTAAATAAGAAGTCTAAACAGAGGAATACCATTATATACCATACCATATATGTATGTATATGTATGTATATATGTATGTATATGTATGTATATGTATATATATATATATATATATATATATATATATAATGTATAATGCATTATGTCACTTTGTGCCATGAAGTTTATGTTAACTTTATGTTTATGTATGTTAACTTTAGTGTTACATATTATCTGTTCAATTATGAACATTTATGTACTGTTTGTCAGTATCTTCAATTTTGTAACTGCATATCTAACATATAATGAACAGGTATAAGCTCTATTTATAGACTGTGGGTTAAGTGGTGTAATTGGTCAGCCCTATGAATTACTCCATGTTAATAAGAACACATAACAAGTTTATATAATCTAAGATTGCCTTAAATAAAAAGTCTAAACAGAGGAATACCCTTATATACCATACCATATATGTATGTATATGTATGTATATATATATATATATTTACATATATACATATATATGATGTATAATGCATTATGTCTCTTTGTGCCATGAAGTTTGTTATGTTAACTTTATGTTTATGTATGTTTTTATTTTAGTGTTACATATTATCTGTTCAATTATGAACATTTATGTACAGCTATAAAAGCTTATGTCAAGTTTTATAAAGCATTATGAATATTTATGAGTGCGCTTATTATGCATTATGGATACCTGAGTCTTGCAAAGTGTTACCTATATCTTTAGTAAATGAGATTTGTGAGTTTAAAAATGTCAGCATATGTGCAAAGGCTCCTGACCGTCGAAAGGTTTTCATGGATCTCCATGTCAAAGCCAGGAACCATGTAGGAATGAAAGGGTTATATGGAACAGCGCTGTTAGCTTTACCTAGAGAGGATTTCCTCCACTTACTCAGGCTCTTCATAACTAGATTGCTATGTCATTTAGAGTGGTGTGACATGAGAAGTTCTACAGAAACTTTGCAGAATTTTTCCCAGTGGTGGTGAATGGAACCAGGCGTCTGAAGAGTTTAATGCCATGACAAGCTGCCCTCACAGAAAGTTCTTACAGAGAATAGTTTTGAATACGCTGCCTGATGCCTGGGGCACTGCTTTACAGTTCTTTGGCAAATAAAATTTTGGCCTGGATCTTATTTTTGCAAAGCCAATCATGGTGGAAAGGTACATGCAGGGTGTATGTATACTCATCATCAGAGGAGCAGTTGCACTCTGAAGGAAGTGTGGGGTTGCAGTGCTGTTGGGAAGGAACATACAGGTTATCAGGAGCAATGAATGATGATACATTTAGACTGATATGGGTAATATTTACACATACAGAATTAGTGTCTCTCAGGATGGCTCCAGGCAGGTAATGCAACATTCTAGACATCTCGTTATGGAGTTGTAGAGGTTCCTTATTGTGTACAGTGATAATTCATCCCATGCAGACTGAATATTTTCACACAGTTCCTGCAGATTTTGAGGTAGGGTTGGAGGTGGAGTGACACCGGGCCTACAGGATATGTGGCGCATGACAACAAACTCCATCTTGGTGCTGGCCACGGTGCCTCCACACACGGATTCTTTGGTCGTCTCCACCAAGACATAAGCATAATTCGTCACTGAAGATGACCCGCTGCCATTCTGAGTTATTCCACAACAGTCTGTCGCAACACCATTGCAGTCTTTGGCGATGTTGACGTGGTGTTATGGGCAGGCATTGTAACATTGTAGGTCCTGTGTCATGCAGCCATTTGCCAATGGTGCTGGCATTAATAGGATGGCTCATGTCCTCAGTTGTAGCTGTTGGGTTAGTCAGGTACAACAATCAGACTTGTCCTTGGTTACGTCACATGCGTGGCTGAGCATGAAACTTGGATTATTCACATGCTTCACAATGCCAAACTTACCCACCACCTCACATCAAGCCACTCCAAATGACTCCTGAATGGCTTTTTGAAAAAGTTCTTTCAGTGTCTGCACTATTCTGATCTAAATCTGATCTAAAGCAGTCATTTGATTGATAACAATGGTTCACAGTGCATGTATAATGCATGATGTAACTCTAATGTAATGTACCACATGATCCATTCAACATAGTAGCGTTTGGTAATACATATAGGATCTATCTATAACTGGGATTAAAGTGTTTGTGCCAGCTATTTGACAATTACATGCCACACCGTGACGTAAGAAATTCATGAGTGGACAAATTCATGCAGTAGAATTGAAATGAAAATATCACCACCTCTGTAATAGTTCTGGTTTGGAGTGAAGAGTTCGTTCTATAAGTTCCTGCTTTGAAAGGAAAAGAAACAGCAGCTGCAGTGTAACTCAGATGATTTGCTCTCATTAGCCCATAGGCCTTTGATCATCCCTTCAAACAGAAGACGGATGGGCTATAATCACAGGCCTGCAGTACATCCTCCAGTTCATTTTATCACTCGGCAACACCGGCCCATCAGTGCTGAAAAGACTCTTTCAGTGACCACAACGTCACTGTCAGGTCCAAACTTTGCGTTTGGAGTTTTCTCCTTTTTATTAGACCATTTAAAAACACCAGCCATCCTTTACACTGTCCCAGCTAGCGGGGAGCATTCTCCTACCTTTAGAAAGAACTTTCTGTGAACCAAAAAAACCAGCATTTCTGCCGAAAATATTAACAGAACATTGCAAATTCTGAGATGTTATAGGACAAATCATTTCTAGCTGGGGATGATCAGGTAATACTGATCATTAATATACAGTACAGTGCAAAACGTCAGGAACCAGCCTGCATTGAGTTTTAATTACACAGAAGCTCCAGCAACTAAACAGGGTATAGTTGTCCATACTAACTCCCCAAAGTTCAGTCTTAGAAGTTGGTTTAACATTTTCAGTTTGTCACCATCCAAAATTATTCCAAATCCACCCAATAATGTTGGGGCCTGAGCTCATCCAGGGGTAGTCAGTTCATTGTTGTGAGAACAGGAGCTTTTTGGCAACTACACATCCTTTCAGACCCATAGTATTGAGCTGTCTTCTCACAGTGGAAAGATGCTTCTCGTGATATAAATAATCCCAAACACATTCAACGATGTTGAGGTCTGAACTCTGGTGCGGTCAGTCCATTGTTGTGAGAACACATCCTTTCATACCCATAGCATTGAGTTGTCTTCTAACAGTGGATGGATGGACAGACAGACTTTATTGTTTCAGATCTGAAGCACGAGTGCAGCCTGATCTTCTCTTCTCTCTTAAAGATGAAAGCTGTAGGCACTATGTATCTGATGGTGACCGTTTAGATGATCTAGACTTAAATTTTCACAGTGCCTTTTAATGATATTTGAACTTCAGGTGTGGAGACTTTTCGTTTTCCCATTCCTTATGCAACAACTGTCCTCAGAAATGTCTCCGCAAAGCTGAGACTTTGAATCCTGTATTCATAATCCAATATAAATGTATTTATCAGACATTATACTGTATACATAACACCTTAGAATACTTGGTATAAGCTTGTTTAATGTCTCTTAGATACTTAATAATGCAGGAGTATGTCAGGTTTCATAATGCCTTATAATATATAATAATTCCAGTACATTAAACCTCATTAAGCATTGCAAGTGGTCTTTACAGGCTTTATAGTTTGTGTAAGTGGTAATATGGGACATGCAATGTGAATATGGTGCCCTGTTATCTTAGAACCTGACTAGGCAGAGCTTGTTCAATGCTGTAGCTGACCTAGTACAACAGTCTTGCTTACAAGGATCTTATGAACAGATGTTATAGTGCATTATAAAACCTGACATTATAAAGTTGCTGATTCTTGTTTTCTAATGTGTTATAAATGTAGTAATAACTAGTTATAAGTAATTATACAAGCTTATGCCTGGTATTATAAGGTATTATGTATGTTTATGACACCATATTAATGCATTTCTATAGCATTATAAATACAGGATTCATAGGTTACTGCTATTTCTTCCTCAGATGAATTAGCCATTTTGGAGATATGGCAATGGCAATGCAATATTGACAACCACACACATCTCTGAGACAGCTGACATGGCGCAGCAGAGGCGGTCATACGATGATTGACATGCCTTATTTTATTAAGGAGTAGGTTGGGCTTGGCTTGGCTCAATGACATTCCCTAGAAGCTACCCCTGCCAATAGGGAGATCCCAGCATACCCCTCACCTGTTCCCCTGACGATCCATCTCTTCGGCAACTACAGCCCCTGTACGCCTCTGTTTACTAAACTTTCCACCTGTAAAATATTTATTAGGGCAGGGACGTAGATTGAACTCAGGAGAGAGAGAGAGAGCGCGCTTAGGGTGAGGAGGCAGGAGGGGAAGGTTACAGGAAGGGGTGTTAGGTTTCTGTTGTGTTTGTTGTGTTTGGTTTTTTTGGTTTCTCTTACTCTGAAAGTGCTGTGGTCAGCAGTTAAAGAGTGTGTGCTGTCTTGGAGATGACAAGAGGTGATGGGATGCACTGGATGGCACTGAGTTTGATAAAGATGGTGTGGAAACTTGTCAGAATACGCTGAGTGATCAACCCCTGGCTTCTGTGCTATATCTTACTGGGAAACGCAGTCTGCATGGATAGATTCAGCCTTATACTGAAGGTGATGGGAACCAGGGGCTGTGTTGTCTTCAATGTTGATGTAATGTTTAGAGATTATTTTTGTTTATGGTGTTCTACAAATATCTCTTCACCATGAATGAATGACAAAAGTTATTTTTTTAAGCCAACTTATCTCAGAAATATTGCAAAAACAATGTATATACACATATATCATATAATACTATATTATATTATATTATATTATATTATATTATATTATATTATATTATATTATATTATATTATATTATATTATATTATATTATATTATATTATATTATATTATATTATATTATATCATATCAATCATATTATATTATATTATATTATATTATATTATATTATATTATATTATATTATATAATACTATATTATATTATATAATACTATATTATATAATACTATATTATATTATATTATATATGTATACTAACTTTTTTGTAATAAAATGATTATATTGTATAAATATTGTAAAACCAAAATATATATATATATATTTCTGCCATCCAGCATATATGTAATATATATCATGTATCTTGTATATACATATATACATATATTGTATATATATATATATATATATATATATATACAAACATGTTATTTGCTAGCATCCAGTCTTAAAAATATTCATAATTTATTCATAATTCATATATACACATTTATATATGCATTATGTATAATAGCATATTAAATGATATTTCTGGCATCAGACCAGCATACTCATATAGCTATTATGTATAATAATGTGCTGTATAAAAATGTTTTTTAGCTTAACATTTTATCTCAGAAATATTATAAAACAATATTTTTGGCATCAGGCCAGCATATTCATAAATACACCATGTATAGTCATTTTCTGTGTGGCAGCTTTTAGAAGCAATTAAGACGTTTGTTTTCTATGATCAACATGTGAACAAACTGGACTCCGTAAACTTCTACTACATGGTGCCTTTCACATTAACGTCCTCTGGATGACGCTTGCGTCTGATCCATACAGCTATGCAGAAATTTAACATGGGTGGACTTTCCCTGTAGGCAGAGCTACCCGAGATGCAGTTGCAAGAATGCATCCCCACTCAAGGTCAGCGGCACGGTATGGGGTCACGGTGCCCCACATGTGCTGTAATCTAAGATGAGAAGCAAGGGCCTAGGGGTCATAGGTCAAAGTAGCTTAGAGACATCGTCCCTGTGTCATCTTTCCACCTCTGTGCTTCTTTTAAGCAATTTACAAATTCTTGTTTCATCCCTTCGTCCTGTCTAGTTCATTCACAGGTGAAGGAGAGCTGTGTTTTCCTCCGCTCGGCACCAAAACAAATTCCCTCCCTTCAGCTACTCGCTGCGATCGCATTGGACAAAAGAATAGGAAGTAAACCAAGCCGGCTCCTCATGAATCTTTAACCGGGAGTTTGTTTTGTCTTATGAATGTAATTAATGCATAATTAATATTTAAAGATTGCCTCATTTATCAGATTTAACCACTTTACCCGCTCACCACAACGGAGTTGAAGTCATAAAGCAGAGGAGTGAGCAAACAGTGGGAAGACATTTTGGAGTCGGCGAGAGATGTCTGAGAAGGGAGGCCTAATGAGGTTGGGTCTTAATTAGTGGCAGAACGCGGCGGTTTCTTTTGTCAGATGTGGATTCCCCTGGACTGTCGTCGAAACAGGTCACTAGACCAAGGGCTCCGTTCCGGTTCTGAGCCCAGCACAGCACAGGAGGAGCCAGGAACTGGTCTCCAGTGGCCCCGTCTTTCTTTTCCCATGTGATAAGACAGAGAACTGTGACACATTTAATGCCCCTGTTCAGATGGCGAAGGCACTAAAGCTGTCCCTGTCTCAGGCTTGCTTCTTTCTGTTTTGTTTTGGGTAATGCATTTCTAACACAGTGATGGCTTTTCTTTTTTTCTTTCCTTTCTTTTCTCAGGAGTTATTAATAACAACGACTGTCACTTAAGAAACATATCCAATCCATTCACAACAATGCTGAAGTGCTATCCAAGTTCCTTTTGGGAGAGTCTGTTCGCCAGTGATGTTTAATATTAATCTCAGATCTTTAATCTTAAACTTATTCATTTACTCTGATTTAAAGAAAGCTGTACTTCAGTACTTCAGTTCACTTGCTGTTGTTTAAATAAGTTTACATAAATGTATATAAAACAAGAGGTTTTGTCCTGACTAAATGGATAGGGATGGTATTATCTATCTATCTATCTATCTATCT
>JAMWET010001354.1:52500-125000 GCA_024036415.1 Prochilodus magdalenae | reverse complement strand
TGTTATGTGGTTAGCAGTCCTCACCTGTCTGTACGCCGCAGTATTATAAAGTATTATAAATACTAGTACACTAGTATTTATGGATTCAGTTCATTTATCATTACATACACTCATCATCAAAATTATAATTATTATAATTATTAATTATATGCACAAATAGTTGCACCCAGAAGGAATCGGCCAACAGAAATGAAACTTGGTGGGTAGGTTTGACATCATGAGACATGTGAATGACTTAAGTTTCATGGTCAGCCACGCATGTGATGTAAGCAAGGACAGGCCTTGACACTGTGCCTGACTGACCCAACAACCACGATTGTGAACATTCAGTGAGCAGTGATGCTCTCCATGAGACATCCTGTTAGTACCAGCCCCATTGGCAGACAGCTGCACGACAATATCAACATCGCCATAGCTCTTGTCGTATTAATATCAATAAAAAGTCCAATAATAAAAGTCCAATGAAAAACTTCAGTTTTGTCCATTTTTACTTTTATGCATCATCTGAACGCATCAGTTACTGTTTACACCGAGTGAGAATCTTATGATGAATGGACCAAGAGAAATGACCGAAAACTTTTTGGAAAGATGTCTGGTTCCATTGACTTACATTAAAGTTAAATGAAGTTTTTGGCCTCTCCTGTAAAGTTGCCACTTTGGAGATACTTTCTTGGGACCGCGGCGATATGCAGTTCCTCTTTGCTGGGGGTTTTATGGGAGCATGTTGCAACAGTGAAATTTGAACACATTATGGAATACAGAAACAACACCAGATGACCCTCAGGATGCAAAGCAAGACCACAAGTTAGGAGTCTTTAAGGTCAAAACCTAGACCACAAAAATTTTCAATATTTAATTCAGACATTCAGAGCAGCTTGATGTAAAAAGGTTTCCATAGAAGCCGCTGAGTTCTCAGCATGTGATGGTAGTAAGAAGGAAGACTGATTGAGGCAGGAGAGAACTTGGTCTGGAGATCTGGATGGCCTCTGCCTGTAGTTGGAAGGTCGGACCCCCCTTCCATTCATGACTGTAGTATGAAGTATAACTGTAGTCATTTAGTACATGTTGTAGCTCAGCGGATAACACCGCAAGCCACCACCACACGTGGGAGACTGGGGTTCAAATCCCAGTCTGGGTGACTATGTTGTGCTACACCAATAAGAGTTTTTGGGCAAGTCTCCTAACACTACACTGGCCCACCTGTAATATGAATACCCTTGTAAGTCGCTCTGGATAAGAGTGTCATGTAAATGCATGCTGTCTGCAAATAATACTTGATGTGTGTGTACTGATTCAGCTTATTCCATAATGAATAGCTTGAGAATATTAAAACATGACACTTTTGTCATTTACATATAGCATCTCTGTATTGTACCTATCACACACACACAGTGTCCTGTGTTGCAGCACAACTTAACCTGACGAGTAAACGAATAATCATTTTGACTTCTTGCCTAAATAATTTATGCAGCCAGCAGAGCCCTAGGGTCTGCGCTGATTTTAGAGAATACCACTGATGATTCTGAACAATTATACACAGACACTGTAAGACATTTAATACACTAAGGCCTGAGACGAGGGCTTAAACACACAGTCTGTCTTCAGCCACACACACACACACACACATGCATGGGTCGTGGCTGTGTCGATCAGAGGCTGTAGGCATGTTTACAGACAGAGAGGGGAAATGAATAAATGATGTTGCTGATGTATAATGAATAGTCCTGCTTCATTACATTTTCTCACAATCGGGAGGGCATTCCAGAGGGCAGTGGGGCAGTCCCGCTGGCTCTCTGTAAACTTTAACACGCCAGCATCCTCAGCGTGCCCTCAACAAGTGCTGCATTAGCTGTATAGAGACAATAGAAAGCCTTAGAAAGGGTGTCCTTCGGCCATATTGTGCACTACCAGTTAGTTTAGAAGTCTTAGTGACAGCACCATTGGCAGATGGCTGGAGAGTACAGGACTGCATGCAACACCACATCAGCATCGACAAAGACTGCAGTGGTGTCATGGCAGACTGTCTTGGAGTGACACCACTTCATGGTGAGCCACTCGACACCAAAGAACAAAGTTTGTGGATGGTCAGGCGACCGAGTTTGTTGTCAGGCGTCACACGTCCAGAAAGCCTGGTGTCACTCCTCCTCCATCCCTACTGCAGGAACTGTGTGAGGATATTCAAGCTGCATGGGATGAATTATCACAGGACACCATTAGGAACCTGTACAACTCCAGGCTGGGACGTCTGGCATGTTGCATTAGTAAACATGGCGTCCTGATGTCTTACTAAGAGACACTACCTGTGTATGCGTAGCTCAATAAATATTACCCATATCAGTCTATATGTGTCATCATTTATTGTTCCTGGTAACCTTTATCTTCCTTCCCAATAGCAATGTCTTCCCATACTTCTTTCCGGGTGCAGATATTCTTGTGATGATGAGTGTATATAAGAGAGGGGGATGATATGGTAAAAATCTAATACTTTGATGCTATTAATAGTATACGTGGTACCAGGATATGCATTGTTTCAGACATCTCATCAGTTGGAACTGGTAAGTGTAAGCCTGTAGAGTCTTTATGATAACCAACAACATCCATTTAGTTGGGTGTGTTTAAACTTTTCACTGGTACTGTATGTGCAATAGGTAAGTAAATAGATAAACCTCTGATATTCAAACAATCTGAGCTGAAGTCTTTATAAGTAATTAAACCTTTAAATTTAGTACTATACTATTTAGTAGGCAGGTTTGTCATGGTGACATCTAGAACATAAAATGGCAATCCAGTAATTCCAGTTTTATGGTAGGCAAATTATAATTCCAAAAAGTATTTTATCAGGTCATTTCCATTTGGGCTGGAATGCCCCTATTTTCCTTCTAGGAGGTTTCCCAAGGAAGTGTGAAGCGTTAAACAGGCATTCAAGTTCTAGAACCTTGCTAAGAGTAGCCGATGACAGATTGCTTGCGGTTTACATTCTCGGTTTATTTTCATAATTGTTTTCATGTGGAAGTGTTGACACTTGTATTTTTTTTATTGTTTTTTAAATAACATCGGCTATTTCTCAACACTTCCCATCACCCAGCCCCCACCTCCCTCTTTTTCCACTAATCCGACATGGAAAGTGATATTCTCCTCCCATATGGCTATTCTACCATTCTACCAAATTACTTCAGTCCTGTAGGCAGAAACTATTTAAAGTATTCAGCTTTTAGATATATACACAGATTATAGATTTGATTCAGTAAAAGCAGTAGCATTCACATAAACAGTAGTAAGTTAAATACACTACAAATACTACGTTTAGACACGGCTGCTTATAGAAAATTCAAAGTATAAAGTTTAAGGTTTACTTTAGAATAAAAGTGAAGACATCAAATTATAAAATAGCACTTGTGGAATTATGCAGTCCACCTAGAGATGCATTTTTCCTGGTTGTTTTTGTTTTATCTTAAAGATGTTTTAGGTTCCCTTAAAGACTCTACAGACTTACGTTTAACAGTTCCAACTGATGAGATGTCTGAAACAATAAATTTCCTGATATACCACATATACTCTTGATTTATGATAGTATTATATTTCGCCATATCGCCACCACTGTAAAAACATTTATCTCTTTTTTTTTTTACTTAAAAAAAAAAAACCTTTTATTTTTATTATTATTATTATTTTTTTATTTTTTTATTTTTTTTAAACCTTTAATTTAAAAGCTTTAGAAAAAGCCAAAAAAAACCCAAAACTTTAAAGCAATAGAATTGGTCCTGTTTATGGTGTACTGTATATTTCCATGAGGCTATGTTATAGTTTAATGTTTTCACTTTTATTCTAAAGTCAAATATTGATTTAAACATAAGGAGAACCTTCTATAAGTAGACACATCCAAATTTTTGACGTAGACATCTAATTACCGTATAAGAGTAAGCAGGTTTTTCCTGAATGGTGATTTGACAGTTTTCTTTTTCAGCATTTTGGTAAAAACCCATTTCGAATCTCTATTGGTCCAAAGGTGGTTAAAACAGCTGAAAGGTTTGAGTGCTGACGTCTACAGCAGCATAGATGTAAAAAGAACAATTGAAAGAAAAAAAAAAAGGATGAGGTGAGTGAGGAATATACCCTGGGGGGAGAGAGAGAGAAAGAGAGAGAGACCGGGCTCTATAAGCACCATTTAAGCTTTAGTTTTATTGGCTGGTTCCTGTAACGACCACCCCTGTTCTCTCGCTCTTTTCTCCAGCCCTCCAGGGCATGCCATATGATGGGCGTCGGGGGGCCCTTCGCCTCCAGGGCTGCCTCACCGGGGTCACGTGAGCTGCTGTCAGCTGTGGAGCTGGCACTGCAGGTCTGGCCTGAGTGTCCGGGCCTGGGCCACGGGGGGTGACGTGTCCCCTCCTAATTACCAGCTTAGCCTAGATTCATTACACAACAGCCCATATAGACCCAAAACAATGTGTGTTTGTGTGTGTCGCTGTGTTTTGGGTTTTCTCTGGCTGTGTGTGTGCTGAAAGAAGGCTGTGTATGGCTCAGAGGGGTGGGGGTAAAAAGTGTGTGTGTGTAGGGGGGGGTCAGCTGTGGAACAAGTCCTCTCTTTCCATGCATCGTTTCCCCTTTGACCCTCAGGCCTTTGTTCCCAATGGGGGGTGCAAGAGTGGAGACACAATGGAAGCTGCTGGGCCACTGCAGACAACTACAAGTGCGACACAATGCAGGACCAACATGGGTCCACACAGAGCAGTCATTTACGCTCAGAGTCAGGACACTGAACTTCAGCTTATGTGTGGCCTTCACTGCATGGTGTTCACTCTGGCTAGGCCTGGTGGCTTATTATATTGTATGCCTGTTCAGTTTAAGCACACTTGCCCAGACTGGTGGGCAGCCCTATCCACAGCACAGGTTAGCACATGGCTGGCCCACTAGTCCATTGTCCAACTTTCCCATCCATGAAGAACCACAGACAACACCATAGACTCGACGATACTGATCCTTGTAAAGGGCAGAACAGCAACCTCCTTCATCCTGGTTCTAGCCTGGGTCAATCTGTGTCAACATTGTTTTTCCTGTAAAGGAAGAAACTCACTGAGTGACTACTGTGCTTGCACACACATAGGAATTTGGCCTCCATCCACACTAGGTGGCAGTGAGCACACTTGCCCGGAGCAGTGAGCAGCTCTATCCACAGCACAGGGTAGGTGCCATAGTTGTGTCTTGTTGGTTCAAGGGATCGAACCAGCAACCTGGTTTTCTAACCCAAAGACCACAGCCTCGATTGTTAATTGTCCAACTTTCCCTATCCATGAAGAACCTAAGACAAGACCCTAGCCTGGGCAGTTCTGACTTTTGTAAATGGCAAATCATCAAACTCCTTATCCTGGTTCTTATCCTGGTTCTACCACATGCCAGTCTATGTCATATTGGAGTGCTGGACTGTCTGTTCTTAGTAATAGATGGGCAAAAGATGATCAGCATTTTCCTTATCTTCTCCAGCAATGGTAATGTTCATTTTCACTCTGATCTTTTTGCTGAGTGTTTTATCATCTGCATATAAAAGTTTACTGGTGTTTCTTCCACCAATCCTGACTTCTTGAACATCTTGCTCTTATTGTATGATCTGAATGCAGGTAGAACGTGTATGGTTTGTTGGTAGATTGCTCCTAATGTTAGATTGCACTCTAAAATATATCGTCACCCCCACTGAAATATGTTGTAGTAGGGCAACTGCCTAGAAGGGCCTGGGTTTGATTCCTGGGTCTGTGTGGAGTTTGCACGTTCTAGCGTGTCTGCTTTCGGGATCTCTGGTTTCCTCAACACAGTTCAAAAACAAGCAGTCAGCTGACCTGGAGATGCTAAACTGCCCTGTAGGTGTGAGTGTATGTTAGGGAATATGTGTGTTTGTATGTCTACACTCTGAAGCACTGGCGGTCCGTCCGGGGTGTTTCCTGCCTTCTGTCCAATGAGCACTGGGATAGTCTCCAGCGTTTCAGTGAGCTGTTTAGCTTCAACCTCTCCTCTCATGGAAGTCCATGGACAGTCTGATGTAAACTGCATGGGGAAATCACCACAGCTCTTTTCAGGCTCACGTTTTAGAGGGAATTTGTTTATCAGGCTTTTCTGAGTAAGGCTGAAGACAGTGGCAGGAGACTATGGTTGTCAGTTTGAGGATGTTTTGCCTTTTATACTCAACTTTTTCTATGCAAATCACTTAATAGGCCCCTAACCCACTGTCACTTACTGACACGAGGATCAGGTTTTGCTTAAATCAGTTTGTTAAAGCAGTTTGGCAGCTTTCACTGTTAAAGGCACCCAGAGGTGGGTGCTGGCATCACAACAAGGAGATAAACTGTGCAGTCTTTGGCATGACTCCAAAGGTAACATTGTCATAAATATTTACATATGTGATATTGTTATGCTCTTGATTAGCAAGACTATGACGACTAGGTTCTTTACCATCCACTGTACATAGCACTGTGAAAATATTAACGGGACCTGAGTAGGGGAAGGCTGGAAACCACTGATGAACGTCCGAATCACAGACTGAATTTTTTCATCTCCTCTATATTTAATATTGCATAGAATTAAAAATTATAATTTTTTATAAAAAAATACATATAAAAGATTATATATATAATCAGTAAGTGAGAGTGAGTTTATATATATATATAAATATGTATAGGATACCAGGACTAATAAATAAGTGATATGGGGAATATTTATTGTGCTACAGAAACAGAAGTAGTGACTCTCAGTATGGTTTCAGTCCACCATGTTCTTTAACGCAACATGCCAGACGTCTCCTAGGGTTCCTAATGGTGTCCTGTGATAATCCCTCCCACCCAGCTTGAATAATTTCATGCAGTTCCTGCAGAATTTGCAGTAGGACTGAGATGGAGTGACACTAGGCCTTCTGGACGTGTGGCACATGAAAACAAACCATTCATCTTGGCACTGACCATGGTGCCTCCACACACGGATTTCCACACCTGCCCAGTTAAGTTCATGTTTTTTTTTTGGTCCTAGTGCATCCATTACTTTCTGGTTTGGGGGCTTGACTTCATACATACAATCACAATAAGCACGCAACTTTCACTGTCTGTCAGTTTGAGGACGCTTTGCCTTTTATACCATAATCATTCTATGCAAATCAGTTCATGGGCTCGTAACTCACTCACATACTGATATGAAGATCAGGTTTTGCTTAAATAACAATTTGGCAGCTTTCACTGTCAAAGGTGCTCAAAGGTGGTTTGAACCGCTGGAAGGCTTAAGTGCTGGTGGGTGCTGGCATCACAACAAGGAGAAAGATTGTGCGGTCTTTGGCAATATTCCAAACGTAACATTGTCATAAATATTTACATATGTGATATTGTTATGCTCTTTATTAATCTTGTTAGTCTTCTTAGGCAATAACAAATAGACAAGGAAAACATGGCAACACGTTACTGTTTGGCTACAGGACCATCACAGAAGCCTTTTATGACAGCTGATGTAAACTTCCATAATCATTTAATTAAGCTTATTCCAATTAGCACCAGTTGTTTTAAAGGCTGATCTTCTGCCACGTCATAATGCTTGCTGGGGGTCGTAGCATATTATGCCAGCTTACTTTTCAATGTAGTTGTGTTTCTTTCAAATGCAGTCCTTTGGTAACTTTCAAACCCAAGGTGTTCCCCAGGGCTACGGCTATGGCCTGATACTATGCTACCAACACTAAGCTAGTTTATCTATGAGAACTGATAGACAGGATCTCTGTGAGTACATATTAAAATAGCTACATGAAATTAAACATACTCAGGGGCCTGAGGAACTATACATAAATCTGTCATTACTGTGTTACGGCATTGCCCTGGCTGACATGTACCTAATAGTGTATAACGCATCCACAAGGACACGTAACATCTGCAATTCAATTTGGCATGGACTGGACAAGTTCCACTCAAAGATTCGTACAGCTGGACCAGATTTTGCAGATTCCTTCCCTGGCACAATTCCGAGGAGAATTTTCCATAGACCAGGATATTTGGCACTGCTGGTACTGTTGCCCATATGACCGTATGATACTTCCTTCACATTGTGGCTATTGGCACATCCAAATGCATTCTCTCCTTTTAGCCAATAATTAACATCTGCTTTGGACCCATTTTCCACACATGGAACGAGGCACTGCATCGTACCACCTCTTCTCAATCTATGAATCCCATCACTCGCACCCCGCAGGTACTTACAGCTCCATCATCCTCACTCAGCACCATCTGTAGGAGCATGAAGTTACAACTTTAGGTAATTTACCGTCTAACATACACAGTATTGTAAACAGATTCGGGGAATCTTGAGAAATCCCAGTTTGTGTAGGGCAGGGCAGGAAACCACAGCTCAAAGTCCAATCACAGGCTGCATTTTATTCTCTATATTCAAAAATGCATGTAATTTTAAAGTTTTATCCTTAAATTTTGCTTTCATGCTTGTCTTGCTTTCTGGTGTGGATCAGACAGCGATAGGTTTGCCTCTGAGCCTTGGTTCCTCACTTGGTTTTTTCCTCTTGCTCTAGGAGAGTCTTTCTTTGCCACTGTCCACTGCCCAATTAAAACTGAAATTGCAGTTAAAAGGAAAGACAACCAACGAAAATGCCACCAACGGAAATGCCTCATATATCAGCAGCGACAAACATACCCATGTCCTGACTTTTCATAGAGTCAAATGAGTTTATTTTTAACAAACTCAATTAATTGTTCAGTGAAAACTTTTTCAGAAATTGTGTTTATACAGTACAATACATTTCGGTGTTACCTCAAACCTTCTTTTTTACAAGTACTCAGCTTTGCTTGATCTGCAATCAACCTCGCTCGTGAAGTCATGTAACATAATCACCCTTATGTCTCAGATGTAGCATTTGTGCTAAGCGAAAGTGTCCCTAAACTTTTGACAGGCAGTGCACACTCTCACCACATTTCCTCCATAGTGAAAGGTTTATTAATGGCAGAGGTTGTAAATAGGAAGCCCCTGAGCCAAGGCCTTACATCTGAGCTAAATTCCAACTGCCCAGCTGCTGGATTTCAAGTATGCCCATGTGTGCACGTAATTAAAAATGGCACTAGTGCGGCAACCTAATGTGAAGTATTTGCTCATTAACAGACCCGGCTAAACGATCTCTCGCAAGGCACTTAAGTCTTTTATAAGCTCACACACCACCATTAGGCCCATCCGGATCTCGCAATTGTGAGGCATCAAACGATGTCAGCGGCCTTTTCCTTCCACTCGAACTCTTCGTCTGCTCTGCTTCTGGGAGTCGTACATCAAAAGCGGGAAGAGCGCGATGCTAAGAAAGAATGGCAAATGGAGGATGAGAGAGAGAGAGTGTAAGTTCCCCGGCCGTTTACATGCGGGCCAGCCCCTGCCTTTATCATCTCCACTGGGCTGCTACTTTGAAGGCTGTCAATGAATAGAAAATACAATCTCTGTTTTTGTCTACTCTCTGTCTCCTGTTACCGCTACTCCATAGCTATAAGCCCGAGGAACACCCCCTGCATTGTTGGCGCGTGGCTTCCTGCGTTTGTCTTTTTTCACTGGTGTCAGCTGAGATGCAGATCTGGATTTTGAGCGTTGGCGGGCAATTTGAAACGTTCGCTCGACAGCCTGTCCACTGTCTGTGTGTCAGTGTTGGGTCTTTGTATTGCTCTTTTTTCAGGTTGAGCCCTCGGGCGTAACCTAACCGATTCTCTTTGGAGATTAAAAAGTGGAAGTTTGTAGCGGTTTGTCACAACTGTCTTCACGGCATGCTTAGGGTCAGTTACCTTTCCAAGGAATAGCCTGCTGTTATACCTGTAATCTCAGCATTATCATGCATACCGAAGCTCTGCCTCAGTTTGATTCTTTGATACTGCTGCAGTCATAACAAAATATTCTAGATCCAAACTGATAACTTTATCCTGGCTGATTTGATCTTCGTGGCTGATTTGACGGAGCTTAACGTTCACATCCCCTAATAAAACTGTGCATTCCATACATAAGGATTATAAGGAGGGTTTTCATATTAAAGAATAGTTGCACCCAGAAGGAAGTCTGGGATTGCAATGCTGTTGTAAAGGAAGATAAAGGTTACCAGGATCAGTAAATTATTTTATTCAATATTTATTGAGCTACACATACAGAAGTAGTGTCTCTCAGTATGGTGTTGGACTGCCATGGTGGCTAATGCCAGACGTCTCAGGATGAAGTTGTAGAGGTTCCTAATGGTTTCCTGCAATAATTCATCCCATGCAGCTTGTATATTCTCACACAGTTCCTGCAGATTTTAGGGGTGGAGGTGAAGTGGCTCCAGGCTTTCTGGACGTGTGACGCATGACAACCAACCATTCCTCTTGGCACTGACAACGGTGCCCCACACACGGATTCATTGGTTGTCTCCACCAAGACTAAAATGGGACTCATCACTGAAGATGACCTTCTGCCAGTCTTGAGCCACTCAGTAGCCACATGTAGTCCTGTGTCCTGCGTCATGCAGCCGTCTGCCAATGGTGCTGCCACTAACAGGATGGAGGGAATTACTGGTCACTGACTGTCTACAGTCGTGGCTGTTGGGTCCCTCAGATACAGTGATAAGGTTTATCCTTGTTATATCACGTTGACAGCCGAGCATGAAACTTGAATCCCATTCCATGTCTCACGATGTCAAACCTACCCACCAAGTTTCATTCCTGTTGGTTGACTCCTTCTGGGTATAGTAATTATCAATGCATCCTGATAAACGAGATGCTGTAAACTGATGGTTTTCTGTGTTCAGGTTTACCAGTTCAACCTATTGCCATGAATGGCAATATGCATTAAGCTATTACAGTGGAACGAATTACTCTACTCTTATCTAAGCCATTCATTTGTTACTTTACAGAACAGCCAATTTAATATAATAGAGATGTTTGAACTGACGCCAATATACACAAAGAAGAATATAGGGTTCAAGTTAACCTAGCAAATTCAGGAGTACGCAGGACTTGTAAAAGATCTTAGGTATATGTTGTTGCCAGCTAATTTACATTGGCAGTGCAGGTTGCTACCATGTCTGGCAGGATCACAGCTTCCTTCCCAATGAACATGCCACAGGCCTCACAGAGACACAAAGGTCGGAGAACTATTACTCCTCAGTGTTCGGAATATATTCTTGAACATGGTTTGACCCCTGTCTGTTTTTTATAATATGGGAGCTAAAATACATCTCACATACGGAGACTCCACCTCATGTTTTATGAGATTAGCTGTACATCATAAAAAATCTATGTCCATGTGTTACCAGTGTTGTACTGTGTTAGACTGTGGGGTTAACGTGTCTACAAAGGAGTGGAAGTGGCTTTTGATGACCTGCCCTTCTTCGGCCTGGGCAAGGGTTCTCCCTGGCTGGCTAGCATATCCCAGCATTTCGTCGCTGTCCAAAGAAAAACAAGTATCTCCAAAGCTGCAAATTTCTAGGAGAGGCCAAAAACCTCATTCAATTTTAATGTAAGTGAATGGAACCAGACGTCTTTCCAAGCACTTTTGGGCCTTATCTGTTAGTCCACTTATCATGCAATTCTCCCACAGTGTAAACAGCAGCTGCTGTTTTCAAATGATGCATAAAAGTCAAAATGGACAAAAATGGAGATACATGTTTTTCATTGGACAGCGACGATATGCATAAGCATGTTACCCATGTCTTCGTTTTCCACTGGTGCCAGCGTTCTGGAGAGTACTGCCACTTCAATGAGCTCAAAAGCAAACACGAAGATGAAGACACAGCACAGAGAGGCTCAGTAGCTGATCCTGACTAGAGGGTGGATAGCGAGGACGCCCACATGTCGCCCAGTGCTATGGACCTGCATCAAGAACCTGTCGGAAGAGTAGCATGGCCATGCACCAGTGACCACGGTAACTCATTTCGGGCAGGTGTTGGCGGCATGGTTGACCAGGTGGAGCTGGTGGCGGAGCTGAGACCAGTGGATCAGCAGTCATCTGGAGTTAGAGATGGCAGCACAGGAGAAGTTGATACTGTAGCACATCCTTAGCGCACTGCTGCCCGAGGAGCGGAGACAATGTGCAGCTCGCCACACTGGCCAGCCTTCAAACTGCCACAGTCAAGGCAGAGATTTAGGGATCTAGTGCTAGTGGGTTCTGTCTCGCCCAGTCATTCCACTGCAGCACACCACTGGAGAGAACACAACCCCAAGACATGAATGGGGTCATTTGTGCTGATTGGGATGATGAGCATTGTATGAGTTCTATAAGAGACTGGCATAGCTGACCTTTGAAGGCTGTTCTGCCACAGTAAAAGGTGAAAGGTGTGACCCTTCAAATTGGCCATGCAAAGAGGCTCTCGGGAAGCCTTGCACTTGTGGCAGATGGGACTTCTTAATGTTGTTGCTCAGTTCGGGGTGTATCTATATATATTGCTTTGCATTGTGCTGTGTTAGGCATTGAGGAAGATTGTGACCTGCCCCAGTATGCCCCTTGTTTGAGCAGTGCTGGGTGGGGTAGTTCTCCCTTGCTACCTGTTCCAATAAAAGAGCATTTGCCCGTATGCTTCCTGTGTCATCTTGTTCTAGGCCGATGCCGCAATATTTTAGGTTCAGCTACCTTTCACCTGTTTCACAGATAACCTGTATTACAGGTCATTTGGTCACACATGCCCAGTACACTCCAATACGGGCTAAATTTGTGGTTAGATAATTGCTTATCAAGTGCTAATCTTTGGCTGAGTAGTCACAAACGAGTGCGACAGTCCCTATCGGTGCTCAATCATTCGTATTTCAATTACTGCTGAACTGGCAGTAAATGATAAAACTGCAAGAGGTAACTTGTGGTTTGTGATAATGATCTCTGATTAATGGCAGGTATTATATTCAAATCTGCCTCTGCGGTTTTATTGAAGCATGTGCCAATAAGTGCGTGTGTGCCTCGAAGGGCACCTGATTACTTGTGAATGTTATTGACTGCCTTCTAGTAATTTGTCCACTCTGATTCTAGAGAGCGGCCGTGAGGTGAATCCGCTCAGCCAGAGACCGGAGATTAGCAGCGCTGGAGGAGTGTTAAAGCTCGGAGACGTCTTCTCAGATCATCACCCACCAAATCCCACGGTGTGATGTGTCATCTCGGGGACACGGTGTGACGTCTCTAGAGTCTTGTCGCCACGTGGTGCAGAGTCAGGGGTCCATCAAGGAACAGCTTTTCTGGGATTTGCTCCCCTCCTGGATCAATACATTCCATGGAACGCTTCCCCAAGATGGATGAGACAGTCCGCTCTTGTTAGCAAGGCCTCGCCAGCCAGCCGTGCTCCAACATTACCTGGATCACAGAGCAGAGCCCTGCGGGACAACCAATCTGGCAGACTTTCGATCAATCAGCACCACTTAGCCACACTTCGCGACAATCAGCGAGCTTTGTTTTATTGGGATTTTTGGGATTTGTGAAGAGAAAGGCCATGCCCAGCATGGGAGAACCAATGTTGTGGAAAGGGATCTGATGCGATCCCTGCAGTGTCAGTACAGGACCTACAGTGTATGTAACATCCATTTATGACTGTAACTAAAGCTTGAATCCCACAGTGTGGTGTTAATATTAGCAAGTACATTTACCTCAGTAGTATTCCAGTGTACTTAATATAAATATGTATATGTATATATATTATAATGTACTAGAAATGTACTGTACTATGTACTTAAGTATATCTTAGTAAATCCTACTGGTGTCTCCAAATAATACAGTGACTGTAAGTACAATTAATTCTATGTAAGTATATTTTTAATAGCACAAATGATATTTATTTAGCATACTAGGTACATAGTTAGTATATTAAAAATAGCACTACTCTGTTTACATACTAACTATGTACTTACCATGGTAAATATATATCATTAGTGCTATTAAAATATACTTACATAGAACTAATTGACCTGTACTATTTTGAGACACCACTAATATTCATTCTAATATTCATATACTTAAGGTTATATTAAAGTACATATTTTTAATACATTAAGTACTGAGGTACCACAGAGGTAAACTGTACCTATATATACATATACATATATACATATATACATATATATTAAATAACATAGCCAGTAATCACTAATTAGTGAAAGAAATAATGACCAATATGGGAAACTGTATATGTAAAAATATATAGAAATATATACATATTAACAATTGTGAACAATTATGATCTTAACTGTATATATATATATATATATATATATATATATATATATATATATATATATATATATATATATATATATATATATATATATATATGAAAACCATGTATCTCCATTTTTGTTGATTTTTACTTTTATGACTCATTTGATCACATGAGCTGCTGTTTACACTGTGTGGAAATTTAATGAAGAATGGACCAACAGAAATGGCCCAAAACAGTTTGGAAAGACGTCTGGTTCCATTGACTTCTATTCAAATGAAATGAGGTTTTTGGCCTCTCCTGTTGACATTTTGGAGATACCTGTTTTTCTTTGGACAGGTACGATATATATATATATTTTACATGTATACATATATATTTATATTTTTACATATACAGTTTCCTATATTACTCCTTATTTATATCACTATTTAGTGATTAATTGCTATATTATTGAACTATTTAGTAATGCTTATTACTCTCTTAAGTGCCATTACCCTTATTGTATAGTGTTACCACATTTCACATGCTGCTCCAACTTTTTCAGAACTGAGATTTGTGCTTCAGAAGTTCATAGAATACAAGTATCAGGTTACTGTGGTTTTACTGAACATCATATGGGTGTACACTTTGTTGAGGGTGAACACGCGTGCATTACTGTAGTGTTGCATTTCCATATGTAATTACACACTGCTAACTGACTGTTCGCTGCTGTGCACATGACTGCAAGGATGACTAATGTCCATGTTAGCTCCGGTGAATTGAAACAAAGGCCAAATGACAATCCAACTGCCCCCTGGTTTGCAGTATGTTACAATGAGCACACCACTGGCTGTTACTACAAACACAGGAATTGAGTGAAAAGTGTTTTAAATGACTTTGGTGTTGAATAATAGACCCTCTGGCAGTGAGGGAGCCTGCTATTGCATTGGGCCAGTGGAAAAAAATAGCACAATCTGTTGCCATTGTAAAGACCACCACTTTACCAGTAGCAGCAGGTGTGGAATACAAGGCAGGCAAAGGGTGGTATGTTTGGGCCCTGGAGCTAATTAGCCCTATCGCTCAATAACAGCAACAGCAGTAGCAGCGCGGACTAAGTATGAATGGGACGATGCCAGCAACCAAGCATCTGATGAATAGATAAGAATAACACCTCCAGAAACAGCGAAAGAGGAACTGCCATCAGAGATCAGTCATTCCCAGGAACATCTAAGCCGTTTGATGAACCATCTCATGCAAATATTCTCGGTGACAAACGGTTTTGACTCCTGCTCGTTTTGTTGTGATTCAGCTACGAGGATATACAGCAGTCAAGCAGTCAGTTTTATTAAAGTATATTATAACTATTTTGCAGTTTTACACCATGCCATCCATCAATGGCTCCAGTAATGATAGTGAAATGAAAGTTCCCATCTCTCTCTCTAGTATGTTTCTTGGTCTGTGAGGCATCTCGGTTTAAAATTTCGGCCACAGAGGAACATTCACTCTTTGAAGCCATGCAAATGTTTTCCCAGGCTAAGGCCAGGATTATTGATGGTTTCCCTTGAGGAAATCATTAGTCTGACCATAAGCCCACTTGGGTCTGCACCATCTTACTTATTGATCAGTTGATGGCCGGATAATGACACTAGTGGATTAGCTCTTAGAATGGCGGCACATGGATTTGATAGAAAGCAGGGGTGAAAAAGAATACTGGAGAAATATAGACTGAAGAGAAGGTATGAGCATTGAATCGCATATTAACAGGGGTGTTATAATGTAGTCAAAACTTTCAATCAATTAAACAATTTGAAAGTAAAACATGAAGCATCGTGTTTATTTACTGTTTTCAATTCTATGTAGGTCAAACATTATTTTCTGATCACTACTTTCATATACATTTCATAGCATACAGGATATTAACACTGGTTTTAATGGAATGTCAAAACTTTTAGTCAAATTAAAAATTGAGAGCGAAATATGAAACACTGTTTATTTGCTGTTTCAGTTCTACATAGGTCAAGCTGTGTTTGCTGATTACTGATTTCATATACATGTCATAATGTAAACCATATTAACTGTCCTATTAAAGTAATATCGAAACTTTGACACTTTGACACAGACAAATTATGAAAAAATACACAAAGTAAAAAATTCTCAACACTGAAACATCATCAATTATTTAAAAGCTGAAACTGAATGTTTTAGCAAAAGAAAGCGAAAGATTTTTTTTTGCTTTTTTGGTATGTGGTACAGCAATGTGCTATATGCCATAGTAAATTAGCAATGGTTTTATGAAGTGCTTTCAAAACTTTTAGCCATGTTAAAAATGTTGACAGTTAAACAGTGTCAAAATTTAAACATGCTTAAGAATATAAAGTTAAAATTGAATGTTTTAACCAAAAGGAAAAAAAATGTTTTCTTTCTTTGGTGGAATGTGGTATAGTGACTCATAGGTGGTGAAAGTTCTTGCACAAACACCCTGGCAAAGTTTACACTGATATGATACGATGAATTGCAAAACGGGATCATTTGGTGTCTACAGTCCCCAGATGTTATTAAAAGGAGATGTGATGGAACATGCCCCTGTTTCGTCACATATGCAGTAAGTTCATAAGGTTAAAAATGAAAGGCTGTGTTGGTTTACTGTTTACAATTCTATATAGGTCAAACTGTATGTGATGGGATATAGTATATTAACAATGGTTTTATGAAGTATTATCAAAACTAAAACATTAAAGATATGAAAGTAAAAATGCATCAACAGTCACACATATTCAGGTATCTAAAAGTATCTAAAATGTTTTAACAAAACCGTAGATTATGTTCTTCCTTTTTCCTCTTCTGTATTAATGATGAACACCTAGCACAGATACACACTGGCAAAGTTGTGGATGGCACCATTTTACACTGATATGGAATTGTTTGGATGTTTTAATCAAAACAATTAATTAAAATGCGGTAAAATTACTTTTACATTTTTTATTTCATTACTGGCACAAGAAAAAGAGAAAAATTCCATGTCCCCCACTTAAATTTTTATACTACATGAAAACATAAGCAGTAAAAGGTGGGATTGTTTTCTCATGGAAATATAATAAAGTAAAAGTAGAAGAATTCAAAGGAAATAATATTCAAAATGATTATACTCCTGTAAAATTAAACAAGTACAGAAAACTGAACATCGCCATTGTCCAAAGAAAAGCATGCATCTCCATTAAAGTCCATTTTTATGAACACAGCATTTGCTGTTCATATGGTGTGAAAATTTCATAAAGAATGGACCAACAGAAATGATGCTTAGAAAGAACTCTATTTTCATTGACTTACATTATAATGAAATTAGGTTTTACCCTTTCCTGTAACATTACCATTTTGAGATTGAGACTTTTTTTTTTGACAGAAATGGTATATATATTTTTCATTTTTAAATGGTATTATGTAATAATATTTGGTGACTTAGCTTGGTGTAAAAAAAAAAAAAGCTCGCCTGGCTCTCTTAAAATACAGATTATATTTGGAACTTTAGATATCTGAAGACAGATCACTTGTCCAATGACATAATACTTGATCTCAGGTGAACTTAAAACTGTAAGTTAACTGGGTTTCTTATATGACAGGTTTCTTATATATGATGGTAAAACAATAAACAGTTCATCCTTTTACAGTGTTCAGTTTAATATCATTAACTGCTTGGCTTATTCATAAATCCATCTGTGGAATACAGATCTCGTTGATCCCCAAGACTGGTCCAGATTTCAAGACCAGCTGAGTTTGGAAGGACTCCACTGACTCTCGTGGTCTCTTTTTATCTGGCCTTTATTTGGACACTTGGTCTCTATGTGGTGTTGAATTTGTGAATGAACCCAGCTGCCCCTGTTTTACAGTGTGGGGAAGGTATAGACGACTTGTGAGTAAATGGAGAGCTGAGTGCGTAAACCAGTAGGGGGGTGATAACGGTCATCACTGTGGGGTCAAGCAGATTCAGCAACAGAACATCTGCTGAAGCTCCAGGAGTTTGCTGTGGTTAACTGACTCCTGACTCACAGCCACCTCTCCCTCAGGCGCCGGTTCCACAACAACAGCACAAAAACAGCCCTGCCCATCAACTGGCACATGAGCGTGACTGTTTACACTATTTACAAACAAAAACACCTCGGTGGACCTGCACACCGAAACATCCCTGTTATCTGCTCCTAATGCCAAAGACAGCTCATACGGTAATGCAGTGATCCTAATGCTGAAGCTGTTATTGCGATATCCAGCTGTAGTGGACCCACAAATGGATGTTATCTCATCGTGTGTCATACTGACAGTCTTGTGAATAACTAAGTTACTTAGTTTTTGATGGGAGATAACCACAACTGCCTTGAGCTTAAATCAGATGGCTTAATAATTTAATGGGTGTCCACGGTACCAGCACAACACATTCCCAGTAAGCATTAGATAAAGACAAACCAGTTACTGCTCAAGGATGACAGATATTTTAGTTAGTAGTCTAAGTAAATTACATATTTGTCTTTAAATTGTTAATAAACATGTTTATAAAACATGTGTATAGTCGTCTGACTTTATAAAACTTTAGAACACCAGCTAAAACTGTAAGTTGCATGTTTTAATGTACCGGAAATGTACTTTAATATCGTTAAATACATTATTATTATAAGCACTTTATTATTTTGTGTGTTAAATACAAATGCAATATTCTACAATGTTATTTTGCACTTACATGTTGCCTCAGTACATTGACATTTATCTTGGTTTGCACTAAAAATAAAGAAGAACTTATGAAGTATGAGTACTGTAAACGTCACGTATATTTTAATGTGCTATAATATATATACATATAATTACAAAGTGTTTTCTTTTAGTATACTTAATATAAGTATACTAATATGTACTTAATATTTAATATGTATTTAATTATGTGTAAGTGATTCTTAATGGTGTCTCAAAATAGTTCAGTGATGTACTGATGTACAATTATTTCTATTTAACTATATATATATATATATATATATATATATATATATATATATATATATATATACATATATATATCGTCGCTGTCCAATGAAAAACATGTATCTCCATTTTTGACGATTTTTACTTTCGGGTATAATTTGACCACATGACCTGCTGTTTACACTGTGTGTTCATTTCCTGATGAATGGACCAACAGAAATGGCCCAAGGATCGGTTGGAAAAATTCTGGTTCCATTGACTTCCATTAGAATGAAATTGGGTTTTGGTCTCTCTGGTAAAGTTGCTGTTTTGGAGATACTTGTTTTTCTTTGGACCGTGACAATATATATATATATATGTATACAAAATGTAGTATTATATTATTATATTAGTATATATTAATCATGATTGCAGGACATTTAAAACAATACTTAAATCCAAAAATACTTTAGGGTTTTTTTTTGTTTGTTTGTTTCTGGGAGTAAAGACTTGTGTTCACCTGCCATTATTACTCAGCTTTATATAATTGTAAAAACTCCTTATAAAACCTCTCACTGTTACCCCAAATGTACTGCTGTAAGGGCTACTCATACAGCCTTGTGAATAACTTTTATTAGTTATTAGTGTTTTGTTCTCTTTTTCATTTTTCTTTTTTTGTGAGATAACCACAACTGGCCTGGGTTCAAGTCCTCTCTGGTTTATTTGCATACAGGCCATGATAAGACTGTTTAGGTAAGTAGGTGTAATTATGTTTGCGTTTATCTTATCTCTAGCACTACAACGGCTTTAGATGATTATGATGGCTTAAGGATTAAATTGGTGCCTGCAGTAATTACCAGCACATCACCATCCCACTAAGCTTTAGCACACTATGAATTACTAACTGCTTAATTGAACTAGATATTTTAGTTTGTGGTTTAACTGAAGGAAGAAGCTATTCATTTTCAGCATCTGCTCTATTTTTGCCCTCTGGGCTGTGGCCAAAACGCTGATTTGACTTTACATAACTTTATCATGTTTGTTAATAAATCAATTATGAGGCGATCCAGCTTTACATCATTTTATAAAATCTTGCCTATAAAGACTTTATGTAGTGACTTGGCTTCACCTAACAGTATAGACCCGGCTAATAAAGCCTTTATATAATCAACTGCTAATAAAGGCTTTACATAGTCAAGCTTCAAGCAACTTATAAAGCCAATACATAATCAGTTATCTTCATATAACTTCACAAACCTAATAAAACCTTTAATAACTCTAATTAAAAAATGTATTATTTAATAATAAGTGCAACTGAATAAAAAAAAAAAATATATATATATATATATATATATATGTATATATATATATATATATATATATATATATACATACATGTTATATATAACAAAGCCTTTACATAGCTTTTTACACAACTTTTAAACCTCCTATTAAAGTCTTTACCTAGTCAGTTAATTTTAGACAGACATTAAACCAGATATTAAAGCCTTTATGCAGTTACATAGCTTTATAGAATTCCATAAAACTGGATAATACAGCTTTAATGTAGTTAATTAGAGTTATACAACTTTATAAATCTAGATAAAGTAGTCCGTAACACATTCTATGAATCTGGTATCCATGATGCATTATAAGTGCATTCATGAAGTTCTATAAAGACCCATAATGCTTTATAATACTTGACATAAATGTGTAAATGTGCATAAATGATTACTATAGTGCATATCAACTGTTACAACACCACAGCATAAGGCTTCATAGCACAAAGTGACATAATGCATTATAATACATATATAACTGATATCATTGGTGAGACCAGCATCATAAAGATAATTAACAAATATATATTTAATTCATACCCTCAGAGATTACTCTGTATCTTCAAAATGAAAATAGTTTTATAACTGTATTGAACATGCAAGAACACTTATGAGCTCAGTCATTACAGACTTTTGGTACAGTGAGCGTGTTGTCAGCTCTATGAATTAGTCCATGTAAATATAAAAATATAACGACTGTGAATAAAGTAAGAGATAAGCCTTACACAAGAGGGATACCAGAATCAGTAGACTGTAGTTTGAACAGGGTTTCATTTATTGATGAAGTATACCTTTACAAAATGCATGCTGATATCAGTTCCTCTACACTCATAGAGATTATGTTAATGATCAACAATATATAGATTATAATACGTTATGTCACTTTGTGCTACAAGGCTTTATACTGTGGTGGTACGACATTGTACGTGTGTAATTATGAACAGTTATGCACAGCTACAAAGGCTTATCTCAAGTATTCTAAAGCATGATAATCACTTTATAGATCTTGAAGTATGCACTTATAACGCATTATGGATACTTGATTCATCGAAAGTTTTACCATAAGTCTTTATATAGTCTAACAGCTTTATTTAAAAACTGGATAAAATGTCTTTATATAGTCATCTGGCCTATGTAACTTTATAAAAACCTGCTAAGGCAGCCTTTACATAGTTGACTAACTAGGTGGAACCTCATAAAACCAGTTTATTAAGCTCTTACACCTGGAATTATGTAACTTCGCTAAGTAACAATGTTTATGGACAAAAGTGCTTCAAGATCAGCTTTCTGTTCCATCCTTCAGGACAACCTAAATTACTAAAACAGACACCAAAAAAAATCAATAAAAGCATGTTGCATGTTGCATGTTTGTAAAAAGTAGCCATGTGATAAAGCGCGTCTCCCTACCGGACAGGATGTCAATGTAGGGGGCGCCCTTTATGGGTAGTGTCGGGCGAATGATCTTGAGGCTTGGGAAAAAGTGCAGTTTGCACAGGAGTTCTTTTACCCTTCCCCTTTATTTACACACAACGAAGATAATGTACATATTTACAATATTTACAAGTACGCGCACACATCCAGAGGAAAATAAACAAAAACAATCTCTACCAGCTAGAGATGTTTTAGATCTAATGACTGCAAAGTCATGTGGATCTAGGTCTGGCCTCTGTCTTGATAAGAACCCTCTCTCTCCCCCAGTACCCCCAATAGCACCACATATGAGCAGGTTGCACCTCCCCTGGGATAAACCATTAGTGGATTGGGGTGATACTGGAAGCTCACAACCTCAGTCTGCTCTGTCCCACCTGGTCTGTTTTCCCCTCCTCTTCTACAGAGGTTGGACTCACCCAGGTGGGTAAAGCTAAGGTGTACCCTACACTTGCCTTTTGACCCATATCCATACTGCTGATCAGTGTACAGGTGAGTATACATGATCTTTAGGTATTCTGTGATGTGTGCAATGCCTCACATCATCACAAGCCATTATTGTATGTATATCTTGACTCTTAAATGATGTACTGACTCAAAAGAGATTTTACCAGCACATCTGTTGTGAATATGTATAAATATCACCTGCAGTAAGTTTTAATAAGAATTAATAAGTAGAATATATGAAATAATCAGTATTACCCAAAACTGAGTCAGGTTTTTTTTATTGAATAGGACTACAGGGCTGTGTTCACTAACATAAGAGAAGAACAAGATGATGCACATCCATGCAGAGAAAGAAAAATCCCTTGGAGGTCACTTACAGACTGCTCCTGAGGTCCGGGTTGCTCGTGGGCCCACGTGTCTGCAGCTCTAGGGGAAGACTGGAGCGAGAGAAGTGGAAATGTTTCACTCTGTCAGCTATGCAATATTTAAGCCCCTCAGCCAGGGTCCCATTAATGGAGCCCCTTTCCCTGCTGTCTGCTCCCTCTGACTCAAGTTCAAGAACACCTCTCTGACATGAATTACATTTACATCTCTGTGGACCGTAAAGCTGCCCAGAAGAAATGATTTTCTGTGGCCTAAATATTAGAATTAGAGAGCATGCTGTAGAACGGCGGTGGTGTGATGCAAAAGGCATGGCAGTCATTTACTGGAGATCCCAGGCTTTGCTGATAAGTCCTGTTTTCATATATCTGTAGGTTGCCAGGTGTTTATGGTGTTGCACGAGAAGCTCATAAGCACAATACAAAAACAGCAATGTAAGGCATTGCATATCCAAAAGTCAACATTCAGCAACAGCACTTTCAGCTGTAAGGAAATAAAAGCTACATCATGGGAAGTTACTTCATGAAAAGGTTATGAATATCCAGCCTAAAACATTGTATAACAAGAGTTATGAGAAGGAATATGGCTATATGTATATACTCTGATGCCTGGTTTTTATCACCACGTTAAAAAAATCTCCATAAGTTTTTTTCTATGAGGTGGATTTAGTGATTTATATAAAAATATAAAAAATCCATCATGCAACTGTTTACACTCAAAAACTGACATTTTGGGAAGTAAAAGCATCATAAATCCAGATATTATAACTAATATTGGAGATTGTTATAAGAATATTATAAGATTACCTTATTAGTTTAACTAAACTCTTTTCCATAAGCGAAATAATACCAATGTCATGGATGATTAACCAAGTTTCTGCCACTATATTACAGTAATATGGGGAGAAGGAGTATTAAGTAGTCAAATAACTTTTAAACTTAGCTAGCCTTACCTTCTAAAAATATAGTTTTTAGTTAGAAATAGTTAAAAACAATAATGCTGAATAAATGCTGGTCATGTGATGAACTGTTCTACACATGAGCACATTACATCTACTGAGTTACTGTACACCAAACACTACCTACAGTACACTAACACATTACACTTACTGAGTTACTGTACACCGACACGCTACTTACAGTACACTAACGCATTACACTTACTGAGCTACTGTACACCGACACGCTACTTACAGTACACTGACACGTTACACTTACTGAGTTACTGTACACCAACACGCTACTTACAGTACACTGACACATTACACTTACTGAGTTACTGTACACCGACACGCTACTTACAGTACACTAACACATTACACTTACTGAGTTACTGTACACCGACAAGCTACTTACAGCACACTAACACATTACACTTACTGAGTTACTGTACACCGACACGCTACTTACAGCACACTAACACATTACACTTACTGAGTTACTGTACACCAACACGCTACTTACAGCACACTAACACATTACACTTACTGAGTTACTGTACACCAACACGCTACTTACAGCACACTAGCACATTACACTTACTGAGTTACTGTACACCAACACACTCCTTACAGTACACTAACACATTACACTTACTGAGTTACTGCACACCAACACGCTACTTACAGCACACTAACACATTACACTTACTGAGTTACTGTACACCAACACACTACTTACACTAACACATTACACTTACTGAGTTACTGTACACCGACATACTACTTACAGTACACTTACACATTACTCTTGCTGAGTTACTGTACACCAACACACTACTTACGGTACACTAACACATCACACTTACTGAGTTACTGTAAACCAACACACTACTTACAGTACACTAACGCATTACACTTACTGAGTTACTGTAAACCAACACACTACTTACAGTACACTAACGCATTACACTTACTGAGTTAATGTACACCAACACACTACTTACAGTACACTAACACATTACACTTACTGAGTTACTGTACACCAACACACTACTTACAGTACAATAACGCATTACACTTACTGAGTTACTGTACACCAACACACTACTTACAGCACACTAACACATTACACTTACTGAGTTACTGTACACCAACACACTACTTACAGTACACTTACACATTACACTTTCAGAATTACTGTACACCAACACACTACTTACAGTATACTAACACATTACACTTTCAGAATTACTGTACACCAACACACTACTTACAGTATACTAACACATTACACTTTCAGAATTACTGTACACCAACACACTACTTACAGTATACTAACACATTACACTTTCAGAATTACTGTACACCTCTTGTGCTGACTAACATGGCATGAGTTCTGACCGACTGAATAAACAGTGTTAGCTGAGGAATGTAGCAGCTAGCACTTTTGTGTTACATTACAGAGATTTTCTTCTCCATAATGTAAATGATTGCATAACTGCCATACCGGTCTGCCTTTACACAGTTGTGTCATCGTGTAACTTCATGGACAGCAGTGCTGTATAACCCTGACTGGAGAGCTGAGACGGCATTGAAATATAATATGATGATTATGATGACTATCTGTAAGATGTGTGTCTATTTTGAAATAGGTTATTTAACATCAACCATTAAATATGTGCCATTTGCATTTTCCCAGAGATCCTGGGTCATAGACGACTGCCTACATTTGCCTAGTGCACAGCCCGCCCTGTGTGCACCCTTAAACGTTAGACTTTGCTTATATTTCAAGCATGCATTCTGGAGCACTGATGGAATTCCCCTTTAAGTTCCCTGTGAAGGATGTTTAGACCTAATGTCATTTAGCCAATCAACATAACATGCCTTCAAACCGGCCCTCGGTGCTGTGGAGGATTGTACTGTTAGGGGCCTTCTCTCTTTCTTGCTGAGTTTCCTCCTTTTTCACTCAAGCCTGACCCTCAGTTCGAGCCCCATCTTGTGTTGACAAGTGCGATCTTGAGTGTTATCATGTGTTTAGTCTTGCATTTGTGTGGCGTGGTGTGTTCTTCGTGGCAGCATTTCCTTCACACATATGGATCCATTTTTCATGAAGCTTGGTGAAGTCAGCTTGCCGGGGCATCATCGCATTGACAGCCTGTCGTATGCGGTGTGCTCCCTCAGCGGCCACCTGACTGACAGGCCTGTTTGTTGGTAATAGATGATCTACTCAAAACGCAAACCCGAATAAAGCGAGACATTTCAGCCTTTAGCATTAGCGCTCCTCTGCCCTCACTTAGTCACTCTTTGCATACCAGCAGTGGAGGCTAATCTGCCCCTGATCATCCAGGCCATGCGGTCTAGGGGGCTTCTAGATTAGCCGCACCACAGGAGATCATTAGCCATTGACTGATAGACAGGCCTTGTGTTTCTTCGCCCGCCGCCCCCCCACTCCCGAATCGTCCACATGGCGGTGACCCCTGCACCCCACCCTTGATCCTGGAGCTCCTACCTTGTTTCTTTTGGGACTGCTGAACAAGTGGCTCCCGGTGTTGGGGAAGAGTGAGACTTTAATATTTAATCTTTCTGCTCTTTTTTCCCCTCCTTCTCCTCCTCTCGTATTATCCTCCAGTTCCAATGCCCCGCAGCTATGAGTGACAGAGAGGCACATGGCGCCCTATGAAAAAAATATCTTCAGAAGCTGACACTGTATGGGAATTTTACCACGGGGACAAGGCTTGATCTGGTGCTTGAAATAAATATGTTCCATTGCCTCGCCGCTGCCGCCGCCATGCTGGAGTCAGGTGCGCAAGTCTTATGTAACACCAGGCACCCACTGTGTCGGAACAAAGAGGAAACTGCAGCGCCCGGCCTGGAGCCGTGTTTCCTCGCACGAGCTGTTGTTTTGACACATTTGATCAGAGGCCGGACAAGTCTTGGAGCCTCAAACGCTTTGTGAGGTTTCTGATGTCGAGGCGCTCATACAGGGCCAAGAGAGCTCTGATGTTTACCATGAAAAAGCTGGAAGCTGATGGAGCCGAGCGCTTCAGCGGCTCTAATTATTGTAAAAGAGGCCAAACAAGACCAGGACACGAAAGCACATATGATTTCCAACTTATGGCAGAAGGTTGCAGGTTATAGAACAGGCAGAACCTCATCCTCTTCTCATTGAGTCAGTTCTTCCTCTGAAAAATCTTGAAAATAAAGTCTTTGGAGCAGTACTATAAAATAACTACTATTAGTTTCCAATAAGGAATGCACTAATATGGGAATTCTAGGCCGATGCCAATATCTGATACATGGCAGATCTTTGATATTTATCTTACCGGACAAAAAGAAAATAGTCACCTGTGACGGAAACGTAGATATCGTAATACTTCCTTGAGCATGAATAACAGCTGTGATTGGATTTGCCATGGACTGGACAAGTTTCTGGATGTAGGCCGCACAATGTTCAGCCACTCTTCCATCAAAGGATTGTGCAGTTGGGCCTGCTTTGGTGGATGCCTTCTGAGGAGAATGTCATGTAGACTGGGATTTTGGCCACGGCTGGTAGACCCGTATGACCGTACGCTTCCATACACCTGCAGATTCAGCTTCTTCCATCACACTATGGTCTTTGGAACACCCTCTGTACCACCTCTTCTCAATCTATGAATCCTGTCACTCACACCCCGATGGTACTTATTGTCCCATCATCCTCTTATAGCGCCAATCTGCAGGAGCCTGATGCTACTGCCACATTAAACACACAAGGTGGCTCGTTTTTCATGTGAAGACTGTACACGGTAGTGTTAATGGTTGTGTCCTGTTCCAGGGGCCCTCATTCCTGTCTTATGCCTAGAGCCCCAGAATCAGTCAATGTGCCCTGGTACGTTTCATAGAATGTGGACAACTAAGATACCCCCATTCTTATTGGGCATTAATTAGATATATAGTAATGTGTTTATCGTATATACTTATTAAGCTCCCCAGACAAATAATGAGTTGTCTCTGTGATGTTCTGGGGGGGGGTGTGGTGACTGTATGCTTGACTACAGTGCCTACATTGAGCTGCTGGGCATCTAGGTTTTGCCTTACCAAGGAACATAAAATTCCTTGCCCCGTATTCCTAGATGACAGCTCCATCGTTTACAGGGCTTCAAATGTTGCATGATGAACATTAAGGAGCATTTACACATCTGGACTGTCCCACAAAATTCCCAGATTTGAGTGCTCTTGAATATCTGTGGGACTACCTGGAGCACCCAGTAAAACACCAGGGCAGGCATCCACCAAATCTGGCCCAACTGCGCAATTTGTTGATGCAAGAGTGTCTCAACACTGGTGAGACCTACATCCTGAAACTTGCCCAGTTCATGCCAAATCAAACCATAGCTGTTACTGGTGCTTGTATAGGTATGATACAGGGGTTGGACAATGAAACTGAAACACCTGTCATTTTAGTGTGGGAGGTCTCATGGCTAAATTGGACCAGCCTGGTGGCCAATCTTCATTATCTGCACATTGCACCAGTAAGAGCAGAGTGTGAAGGTTCAGTTAGCAGGTAAGAGCACAGTTCTGCTCAAAAAAACCAGAGTTCAAAAGAGGGCTAATTGTTGGCGCACGTCTTGCTGGTGAATCTGTGACCAAGACAGCAAGTCTTTGTGATGTATCAAGAGCCACGGTCTCCAGGGTAATGTCAGCATACCACCAAGAAGGACGAACCTCCACCAGCATCACGTAGTGACCTGGCCACTATCCTGCAAGAAGAATGGCTTAAAATCCCTCTGACCACTGTGCAGGACTTGTATATGTCATTCCCAAGACGAACTGACGCTGTATTGGCCGCAAAAGGAGGCCCTACACCATACTAATAAATGATTGTGGTCTAAAACCAGGTGTTTCAGTCTCATTGTCCAACCCCTGTATGTTATTAGGTATGTTTCAGTCACAGGTGTCTGGATCTTCCTTATATGGAATGCCAGGATTTTGGTGACAGCAATCCTCCACCAATGAAACAGCATCTCTGACGCCAAGTGGACCAGCTCATGTTGGCTGTTGCCTTTGTTACAGTTCCAGCAAAATCTGATCTGATGCTGTTAGTCTGATCAAATAAAAACAGAATCCAAAAAAGAAATAGATGTGAAATGTAAAACGCTATGGGCAACGTCTAACCTTGCAAGTGCCGAGGGGTTTCATACGAATAAGCATAAACAGACGCTCACCTGTTCCTGTCCCGCCAGCTGTACGCTATGTGTCTCAGAGGTGCCCTAAAGTGAGGGAGGGGAGGAAGACGGAGAACGGAGGAGTGCTCTAATGGATGTGCACTAATGGGCCTGGAACGATTAGAGCAGGAAAGAGGCTGGACTCTGCTGATGGGACAGGCCTCATGAACGCACAGTACTCGCACTCAGCCAAGTCATGCAGCTAGAACATGGGACACACATACCCTGCACATCTAAAGTTCTGGTCACCCTGCGTTACGGGAAGAGGTTGAAACCGATCGTGCTCTGTTCACAGGGCTAACTGCCCGTTTGTACGTCCAGCTTTTATGGCATTACAAGCACAGCATTTGTTTGATTGTTGGCGACTCTAAAACCAACAAGTCAGAGAGTCGGCGCCTGCAGTCGTATCTTTGTTTGTGTATGTTGATGTGTTAATTATGGCAGTGTTTGGCATAATTTCAACAATCTGTCGTGAGATTAAGAGTATCTCAGTGGGACCCTCTGAGTGATCTTAATGAAGAGAACATCAGGTGCTAATTAGCCCATTTAACAGTCCCTGTTATAAAGATGGCTTGTTGCCAAGTGTGTGTTTGACAAACAAGAGGTAACTTTTTGTTGGCCTGCTAACCCGCCTCACTTCTGATTGACTACTGCCACCTGGTGGTTGCCTTTTTGCCCGGAAAACATCTGAGGTCCTTCTCCACTGGAACTTGCCCTGGAGCAGTTGGTTGTCTTACCTCCATATATCTGAAGATGTGTTGAAAGGCTTGATTGAGTAGCAGCCTGAGAACGTTCTGGTCTACCGGCTTCATCAATATCAGACCTGTCTAAATGGAGGAAAGTGCTTGAGCTAAGATTTGGCTTTGTAGTTCTTGTATGTCTTTTTAGCTTATTATTGATGAGCCAGAGGACCATATACCTTACTCTAGTTATTCCCCGTAATATAATATCAGAAAACAATGACTGTGCTGTTGAACATGTGTGAAACCTTGTTCTTCCTGTTTTATATCCCTGGCAAGGATTTGCATTATGTAGGGTCCCATATGCATTTTTAAAATTTTTGTTGGTGCTGATGTTATAGATTTTCCACAAAGTCAGAAATGTGTGCCCTGAAAACATGCTAATATGCACTGTGATATCAAATGACAGGACCCCCACTACTGCGCTCCCCCTCCAACCCGCCCCCCACCTTATCCCCAAGGGACCTGGTATGAGGAGGGAGGGGGAAATGGGGGCTTGAGGGTGGTGGTGGTGGGATCATTGGATCTTTAGATAATCATACGGGCTAATGACCCCTCCAGAGAGTGGGGCTCTAATCCAGAGGTCCTGGGGGACATCGGGGATGCCCCCCTTCTTATTTCTTCCCAGCATTACTAATACAGAACTGGAGCGATCGCTTGTTGCAGGCTGGATCTCATCAAGTGTGTGTATGGGTTTGTATATTTCCACAACATGAAATCGTCCTGATTTTGTGGAGCAGTTATAGAAATATACACACACCTGCACTTTTAGTAAGGTTCCTTATAGTACACAAGTGGTGCGATTCATAACAGCAGTGGAATGTGTTTTTGTTATGTCGTTGAAATAAAAAAGATAATAATCGAAAAGTCATAATGAAGAGCTATTTATTATATTATACATTATTTATTATATTATATATTATTATACATTCAGCATAGTTCTGACTCGTGCATTTACTTAACTCTGTAAAATGATGTTTTTCAAAAGTTCCATATTTCGTAAAAGGACACAATTTGTTATTATTGGTTCCTGAGATTATGATTAGCCTTAGGCAGGCTCAGGGTTAGTTGTAATTATTACATATTGGTACACACACACACACACTCACACTCACACACACCCACATATATATTTATATATATATATTTTTATATATATATATTTTTTTTTTTTTTTTTTTTTTTTTTTTTTTATATATATACATATATATATATGGGGTCACTAGCTTGTGTGTATATATGTGTGGGTGGGTGTGAGTGTGTGTGTGTGTGTGTGTGTGTGTGTGTGTGTGTATAAACATGTATATATAATATTAACAAAGCTTTGTATATTAAATTTTAATTTCTGACCCATTCTGATGCCATTGCCCTTCAAAATGTGTGCAAATTTCAGAATGAAAGAACCAAAACAATTTTCTCAAACTTTATTAGCAGTTTCCTTTATTTAGTATGTTTATTTATTTATTTATTTATTTATATTTCATTATTTATTGATTCTTTAAACTTACATTTAGAAAAATACTAGACTTTTTTCCAACAGCAAAATATGTAGGTAATTGTATCATTGTATCACATCATTTGGTAGGTATACATACAGGACCTATAGTTATTACATATCATCAGCGTCTGAACCACTTTCTTTTTTACTGTGTTAAAGATTTATTCAGTTAGCTTATATTCATCTAATAATTATATGTATATGTATATATTTTTATGTATATGTATATATTTATATATATATATGGAACTTTCATACTTTTCAAAATAGGTAGGAAAGAGGTTTTGTATAACAAACAAAGTTATGCTGCTACGTATACTGCATATCATCCCTGTCCCAAATATAAATCATTAATACATACAATATTAAAAACACTGGTACAAAAATATAGGATTATTAAAACGAACATATATATATTATACACCAATCTACATGTGTATTATTATATACAGTAATATCTATTATATTTTTTCTAGTTGTAGACGTATGAATATCCATCCCTAACTTTATGCAACCCCAGCTTCATGCACATCATCAGTTATTGATTGTAGGTCCTCTGAGGTCTCCTGTTTGTGAAGCATGGTTGACATTAGCCGATGCTTCCTGTGAACTGCAACCTCGACATGTTTGAGTGGGTTTTCTAAGACAGAGTAGCTCTAACCCACAGCCCAGTCTCATCTCACCCGCTGGACTCTACTCAGTTTGCTAACTCATGATTCCAGTTAGCGTTTGTTGAGGTCATTAGCTCAGGGGTTTGCACTTTTCCCAGCTACACAGTGATTGTTTGACTGATGTGTTTAATATGGACAAGATGTTTATGTGCTATTAGTTTAAGCAGATCGTGTCGGACACTTGTGACTTTAATGAAATCAATAAGATCACATGTTAAGACAACTTTATAACTATATATAAATATATATCACATTGCATGTACCTACATAACAAATAACTTTATATACTGCATAGCATATATATTTACATATATATATAATATCCCTTTATTCATAACATATACCTTTATATACAGTATAGCATATCCATTTATTTATAACATGTACATTTATAAAACAAATGTATAACCTATATACCTTTATTGCTCCTGTAATGGGAAGGAGACATCTTGTTTTGGATTTTAATATGTTTTAGTCAGCATATCCTCACCTGCTCTCTCTCTTTTTCTCTCTCTTTTTCTCTCTCTCTCTTATCTCCTTCTCTTTCTTTCTTCCTCTTTCTTTCTTTCCCTCTCTCTTTCTCTTCCCCTTCCTAATCGTTTTTTCTTCTCTCTCTGTCTCTGTGTCTCTCTCTGTCTCTCTCTGTCTCTCTCTGTCTCTCTCTCTCTCACTCTCTCTCACTCTCTCTCTCTCTCTCTCTCTCTCTTTATCTCTCTCTCTCTCTCTCTTTCTCTCTCTCTCTCTCTCTCTCTCTCAGTTTAGGATGACAGTGAGAGTTGTGAGATATATGGAAAGTGACAGCAGATTTTTCTAAATTACCCGACCAGCAGATTGGAACGTCAGCTATTCGATATTCACTAGTGTGTGTGTGTGAGAGAGAGAGAGAAAGAGAGAGAGAGAGAGAGAGAGAGAGAGAGAGAGAGAGAGAGAGAGAGAGAGAGAGAATGTGTGTGTGCAGTGACTATTGGATAGCTCACAAGTCACTCCCATTATTCATTTCCGCCTGTATAATGTTTTACGGAGTGTCTGTTATCTGGTATCCGTCCTATCAGCTTTAATCTATGTATGCTTCTGCCACTTCCTGTTTCTGCATCGCTATGCTTCACTATTGCTTCCTTAGAAACAATAAAACACTTTCTTTCTATTTTCAGACATAAAATTCCTGCCCGTTTACAGTCAGAGCCTGGTTAGGATTAGAGTTAGGTTCAGAGTAAGAGTAGATGTTAGAGTCTGGGGTTAGGGTTTAGAGTTAAGGTTTAAGGTTAGGGTTAGAGTAAGGTAAGGGGTTAGAGTTAGAATTAGGTTAAGCGGTGAGAGTTGGGTTTAAGGTTTGGTTAATGGTAAGAGTAAGTATTAGGATAAAGTGTTCACTTTAAGGCTGGGTTAAGGGTAAGTGTTAGGGACAGGGCTGGGTAACCAGTAAGAGTATGTGTTAGAGTTGGGGCTGGGTAACCAGGAAGAGTAAGTGTTTGGGCTGGATTAACCTATAAGAGCCCAGACCCGTTTCCCCTTAAGGGAAAATAACAAAGGGTCAGTTATAAAATCATAAAAGATCAGTCTTATTGTAACAAAGAGGTCACATGGCATCTTCTGTAAGTATTATAGGGTCATAATTCTGGTAGTAAATGTCACAACAATTTCATAACTGATATTCCATCATAGTGTTCTAGAAATGGTGTGAGAATGTGTATGTGTAATATAGAATATGGGTGTATGTAATATAGAATATGGGTATGTGTAATATAGAATATGGGTATGTGTAATATAGAATATGGGTATATGTAATATATAATATGGGTATGTGTAATATAGAATATGGGCATGTGTAATATAGAATATGGATATGTGTAATATAGAATATGGGTATGTGTGATATAGAATATGGGTATGTGTGATATAGAATATGGGTATATGTAATATAGAATATGGGTATGTGTAATATAGAATATGGGTATGTGTAATATAGAACATGGGTATATGTGATATAGAATATGGGTATATGTGATATAGAATATGAGTATATGTAATATAGAATATGGGTATGTGTAATATAGAATATGGGTATATGTAATATAGAATATGGGTATGTGTAATATAGAATATGGGTATATGTAATATAGAATATGGGTATATGTAATATAGAATATGAGTTTGTGTAATATATAATATGGGTATGTGTAATATAGAATACGGGTATATGTAATATAGAATATGGGTATATGTAATATAGAATATGAGTTTGTGTAATATATAATATGGGTATGTGTAATATAGAATACGGGTATATGTAATATAGAATATGGGTATATGTAGTATAGAATATGGATATGTGTAATATAGAATATGGGTATATGTAGTATAGAATATGGGTATGTGTAATATAGAATATGGGTATATGTAGTATAGAATATGGGTCTATGTAATATAGAATATGGGTATATGTAGTATAGAATATGGGTATATGTAATATAGAATATGGGTATATGTAGTATAGAATATGGGTATGTGTAATATAGAATATGGGTATATGTAGTATAGAATATGGGTATATGTAATATAGAATATGGGTATATGTAGTATAGAATATGGGTATGTGTAATATAGAATATGGGTATATGTAGTATAGAATATGGGCATGTGTAATATAGAATATGGGTATATGTAATATAGAATATGGGTATACGTAGTATAGAATATGGGTATATGTAGTATAGAATATGGGTATGTGTAATATAGAATATGGGTATATGTAATATAGAATATGGGTATGTGTAATATAGAATATGGGTATATGTAATATAGAATATGGGTATATGTAGTATAGAATATGGGTATGTGTAATATAGAATATGGGTATGTGTAATATAGAATAGGGGTATGTGTAATATAGAATATGGGTATATGTAGATTAATATGAAATATAATATGGGTATGTGTAATATAGAATATGTGTATATTTATTAGAGAATATGTGTATGGGTAATATAGAATATGGGTATGTGTAATATAGAATATGGGTATGTGTAATATAGAATATGGGTATGTGTAATATAGAATATGGGTATATGTAATATAGAATATGGGTATATGTAGTATAGAATATGGGTATGTGTAATATAGAATATGGGTATATGTAATATAGAATATGGGTATGTGTAATATAGAATATGGGTATGTGTAATATAGAATATGGGTATATGTAATATAGAATATGGGTATGTGTAATATAGAATATGGTATATGTAATATAGAATATGGGTATATGGTAGTATAGAATATGGGTATGTGTAATATAGAATATGGGGGATGTAGTTTAAATGTTATATAGAATATGGGTATATTAAATATAGAATATGGGTATATGTAATAGAACATGGGTATGTGTAATATAGAATATGGATGTGTGTAATATAGAATATGGGTATATGTAATAGAATATGGGTATGTGTAATATAGAATATGGATGTGTGTAATATAGAAATGTGGTATATATTGTAATATAGAATATGGGTATATATTAGTTAGTATAAATATGGGTATTGTGGTAATATAGAATATTGTGGTCTAGTAATATGTATAATATATAGACATATGGGTATGTGTAATATAGAATATGGGTTATATGTAATATAGATATGAGTATATAATATAGAATATGGGTATGTGTAATATAGAATATGGGTATATGTATTATAGAATATGGGTATATGTAGTATAGAATATGGGTATGTGTAATATAGAATATGGGTATGTGTAATATAGAATATGGGTATATGTAGTATAGAATATGGGTATGTGTATTATAGAATATGGGTATATGTAGTATAGAATATGGGTATATGTAGTATAGAATATGGGTATGTGTAATATAGAATATGGGTATGTGTAATATAGAATATGGGTATGTGTAATATAGAATATGGGTATATGTAATATAGAATATGGGTATATGTAGTATAGAATATGGGTATGTGTAATATAGAATATGGGTATATGTAATATAGAATATGGGTATGTGTAATATAGAATATGGGTATGTGTAATATAGAATATGGGTATATGTAATATAGAATATGGGTATATGTAGTATAGAATATGGGTATGTGTAATATAGAATATGGGTATATGTAATATAGAATATGGGTATGTGTAATATAGAATATGGGTATGTGTAATATAGAATATGGGTATATGTAATATAGAATATGGGTATATGTAGTATAGAATATGGGTATGTGTAATATAGAATATGGGTATATGTAATATAGAATATGGGTATATGTAGTATAGAATATGGGTATGTGTAATATAGAATATGGGTATATGTAATATAGAATATGGGTATTTGTAGTATAGAATATGGGTATGTGTAATATAGAATATGGGTATATGTAATATAGAATATGGGTATTTGTAGTATAGAATATGGGTATGTGTAGTATAGAATATGGGTATATGAACATTAGAGCTCTTAAACGGGTTGAAACCTTATAGGTACAAAGACAAGACCTTAAAATGAGCTGGTTTTGTCTCTAACTGCACTAACCAAGCACAAAGACTCCAATGGTGTCGTGCCAGACTGTCATGAAGTGACTCAGAATGGCAGCGGGTCATCTTCAGTGAAGAGTCCTGCTACTGTCTTGGTTGAAATGACCAACAAATCCGTGTGTGAAGGCACCACAGCCAGCTCCAAGACGAACGGTTTGATGTCACATGTCACGCATCCAGAAGGCTTGGTGTCACACCACCTCCACCCTTATTGCACAACCTTCAGGAACTGTGTGGGAATATTCAAACTACATGGGATGGATTATAGCAGGACACCATTAGGAACCTCTACAACTCCATGCAGAGATGTCTGACATGTGTATTCTGTATGTGTAGCTCAATAATTATTGTCATATCAGCATAAATTTATCATCACATCAGCCAGTGTTCCTGGCAACCTTTATCCTCCTTCCCAGAGGCACTGTGCAGTATCAACAGCAGACAGGCAAGTGCTTTTAATGATATAGACAATTCCTCCTCAAAGGAAAGGAGATCTATGTAATTACCCCACAGTTCACAGAACAAAGCAGTCAAAGCTGAAACATTCTTAGAACTTCAGTATAAATGGGTGGGTTGAGACTCCTCCAGGCGGAGGTGGATATGTACATGTAAATGAGCTGCTTTTTGCGACATCACAGAAACACCTTTACAGACATTCAGGTACACTGATAAGGTCCATCCTTGCTTATCATGAGTGCGAAACGTGAATCATTCACATGCCTCATGATCTCAAACCCACCCACCAAGTTTGGTTGATTCCTAAATGAAATAAAGTCAATTAAATTGATCAATTAAACTCATTTAGCTTATAGGAATGAAGTGTCCAGCATAAGATCTCATTGTAATTAATATATCACCCCAATTCCATAATATTGTCATGCCTGCTGGCTCTCCTCTCACCCCGATCTGCCATGGATGACTCCATTTCCAATAATACACCACCAGATGACGTCACTTTCACATGGCCTCCCAATCCCGTTGTGTCCTCTAGATAGGGTCTCCTGAGTATTGAGCCCACCTGTTGTTAATTGAGTCTCACACAGACCCATTGTGAAGTATTGCCACTCTGAGCTTTTCTCCCAGTTGTTTTTCTTGTTAGCTGCTCTAGTTTGACTTTCTGGTTTACTCTTTTGTGCTCTGGTGCTGTTTCTGGACTGGTTGTTTGCCTGGTTTTGACTTCTGCCTGTTTTCTTTCTCTGATTCAGTTCTTGATCTTCCTTTTACAGCATTTAGCTGACCCTCTTATCCAGAGCGACTTACAAGGGTAATCGTATTACAGGTAGGCCAATGTAGTGTTAGGAGTCTTGCCCAAGGACTCTTATTGGTGTAGCACAGTACAGTCACTCAGACCAGATTTGAACCCCAGTCTCCCACATGTGGTGGTGGTTCTCTGGCAGGTAGTGGTGTTGCTGAGCTACACCAATGCTGTGTTGTACTACTGGTCTGTTTTGCTTTTAGCTCCGTGCGCATCACAATCTGTCTGTCCATCAACACAAATACCAATTTCAACCATTTCCACCCCTCTTTCTTTATTATATTAAACTTCTTGGGCAGCTCCACCCACAAGCTAGGTCAATCGTTGGGTCTGATAATGAATGTGTCCCTCATATGTGATATCTTTATATTAAACCATTTGTGTGTATTATTTTAAATCAGTATAGAAGTGTGGAAGACGGTGCCTGAAAACTGTTACAATGATTTAGAAACAGTTAAGAAGTTTAGAATTATTAATATCAATCCATCAAATACAGCTTTGCCTCCCTAATATAATGATCTGGTCTCTGATTTAAATGCTAAATTCAAGGTAACATTCTTGCACCAGTTAAATGGATTAAAAAACTCATTTTGCTTTTCTCTTCGTACATGCTGCCTCATGGTGATATCATCAGCTTTCATAGCTATACTGATGACACACAGTAATACATTTCCCTTCCTTCTAAAAATCTGCACTTGGTAGAAAGAGTAACAAGATGTATCAGACATTTCTCAGTGGATGTCACAAAATTCTCAACCAAATGAAGAAAGAACCGAAATACTGATTCTGGATAACAAAACACAGAGCATTCGTTCTGTAGTGACAAGTATGACAAGGAAGAGCAAAGCCTGGGTGTGATCTTAGACACCGCACTCTGTTTTATACTACATACAGCGTTTCAATTTTTTTATCTTTATAAAATATGTCTTTTCTAAAGTTTGGCTTTTCCCGTCTTGAACATGTGTTTGTTACGAGCAGGGCTGATCACTGTAATGATCTTCTTACCGGGGTTCCCAAGAGAACAATCCGTCTTCTACTCAGATACTAACACAAACAAAACAGGGATCTCATATCACGCCCTTTGTACATGAGCTGCACTGGTTAGCTGTTGCAATAGCTTTTAGATGTTCTGCTACTAGTTTCTAAAAGTCTACATAGCCTAGCAGTTTAAGCTAAGTTGCTTGTGTTGCTTATACCTACGCAGAGTTTACTGCATGCAGCTGAAACCTGCTGAAACTGGCCACGTGTATCTACCGATTGGGAAATGACTCACGGTGCTGGAGGAGGTGAACTGCTTCCCTTTGACGACACTGAATTCCTTGGCAGCACCTGAATGCAGTCAGTTACACTCTCTCCAGGTGATTCATGTCAACTTCCGTGCATCCTACCCTGCTGTTTCCGTCACTCATTGTCTTTCTGAGGAAAACACAAGGTTTTAAACAGACTGAAGGAATGCTGTGTAAACCGATATCTCTGGAAAAAGCAATACTGTGCTCTTAAACATGAAGGTTGCTTAATGGTTCCTGGATTGGATATATGATTCTCGGTTGTAGTTACCCCAATTTGGAATGGAACACGTACAATATGGACATTGAACTTCAGCTGGTTCTCTGTTGGTTCTTGCATGGCATTGCTCCAGAGAACAACGTCAATGCCTTTACTGTAAGGGACAAATGATGCAGTCACACTGTCACACAACAAGACAACACTGTAGATAATGCAACCGTAAATTAATAGATTATGGTCAGAATTTCCACTTTTGGACCCCAAAAAAGATAATTCCTCAAGGTTTCCTTAGGAAGGAACTACAGAACAAATAGGATGAACATTGTACATGTATAAAGGCTTTTGTGCATCATGATAGGGTTGTTCAGACTGATGGAGAACGTGCTATATATAGATGGTTCTATATGGAACATTTGGAAAAGAGTTCTATACAGCACCAAAAAGGCGCTCTTGCATTGGAAGCAATCTTGAAAGTGTAACTATAGCAGATCCTCCTTTTTCAAGGGTTTCAGAACATTCCATATGGAACCATCTACAGCATGTTCTCCATCCTGAAGAACCCTTTAATCATTCAAAGGGTTCTGTGAGCTTTTATGGTTCTATATAGAACGATGGCTCTTAACTATGCTGTAAGAGCCCTTTGTGTGCCCTTCCTGGTTTAGAAGACTGAAGTTGAATAACACTAGTCGTACACCAGAGGGTGCTGTGTCACCAAGGCAGGTGCTGTCTCACCACACACTTTCCTGTCCAATACTTATCGTGACCAGTTAATTGCAGTGACACAGAAATTTCAGGCTTGACGAGTATATAAGTGAAAGAGAGGTGTCAGATCAGTCGATAAAACAACACCCACAGACATCAGGTTATCATACCGCATCTTTCCCCCTCATCTCCTGTCTGAGGAGTAAGTCTGGTAGACAAGGTTTGCACTCCTGTCAGTTTGCACTTCTGGTATTTGAACACCGTGTGACTGAGTTCGTGAGAAAATAAAGCAAACAAATCATAAGGAAAGGAATCCTGATATGTTGACAGAAGGAGAACTGTATGCAAACGTGTCCTCCACTAAAAACGGTAATATATTAAACTGGGACCATTTCCGCACGGATGAGATGTATCAGCACAACCATTGCCAAAAGTCGGTAGGGCTGCAGCCAAGACCACTGGTGATGACCAGTCAAGACTAGTTAAGGCTTGCACCTTGAGCCTGTAACTGTTCCCCGTCCGAATTTCCAGCTGAGTCACTATGCTGCGCTGTTTCAATGAAATAACGATTACATAATTAGTTGCGTAATTATGCAGTGAATCACATAAGCGTTCATTAATAGGCAAATATCAACTGCTTTGCGTATATACTGAATTGCATGCAGGCAAGAATACAACAGCCACAACTCCTCCACACATTAAAACACCGGGCAATATTTCCTCTCATACTGAAACGCAAATGTGGATTAAAAATTTGGATGAAAGTTCCAACACAGCGTTTTCAGAGGGCCTGATGGGACAGTATGTGCTGGAGCTGGAGCAGTCGTGAGTTGAAGCTGGGGTAACTGTGGACGGGGATGTTAGTGAACCAGCCTCTGTGACTGGTGGGTCACCAGTTTGATTCCCGACAGGGGATGACTGAAGTGCCCTTGAACAAGGTTCCCAAACACCAGCGTTCCCTAGGCACTTTGGACAGGGCTGCCAACTACTTTGGGCTGGTCTGCTTGCAGCCAACTAGTGTATGTGGGTGTCTTTTACTGCATGGTGGAAGACGAAGATTCCTCTGGGTACTGTGCGTTTTGCACCAGTTTCAGGTGAGAATGAGAATATAGAAAACTGTGATCCCTGAATACTAGAGGATATATCATATTTTGACCATATGTATTAAAGAGCCCGCTCCTCCTTCTTGTGTATATACAACAGCCAAAGGACAGCCATGGAAATCACCAGAGGAGAGATGGGAGTTTAGCACGCACAAACTCGATGTTCTCAGCATACTGGACTTATTAATCTCTATTTTCTATTGTGTTTCAAACCTGATGACGGCTCCATGATTTCACTGCGCCTTTTAAGCCCTGTACCTCATGAGCAAATAGTGTGTGGGCCTACTCACTGTTTGTGTAATTAGCTGCAGTCTTTGAAAACCGAACGTTTCACTCAGGCGCATTGTGAGCATGTATTGTGTTTAAGTCCGGGCACCTTTTTTACTCGCGCTTGCTCATACATTTGACCCTGAGTTTCTTGGTGTTTACTGTTGTGAAGGAATCCAACCAGTGCTGATGCCAGTTGGCTTAATCAAGCACAAACATCTGGTGTTGAGTTGCTCGAGTAAATTGAATCATTAGCAGGTTTTCTGTCCACCAGCGTTTAGCAGATTTTAGATTCAGGAAACACCTGGATATCGCAAAAACAGTTTTACGCTAGGATGAGGTGGAAAAGTTTGAATATTGCTAAAGCTGAACTGTGAAAAAGGGTTAACAATACCGTATCAGTCACATGATCACATGATTGCCAATTACCCCATACTCTGCACAAGTGACTAGTTTGTATAATGCAGTGGTGATTCTCATGTGTGTTGGCACTGGTGGTCGCCAACTGGAAAGCACTGGTCCTACATTTGGTCCAGTCAGGGTGCATAGATGTCCGAAGGCTGCTAATTGGGCGTTCTGAAATGCCTAATCCAAAACTCATCTGAATGTGATCCCAGAATTGTTTGGTGCGTCTGCATTCCCAGATGCCAGTAGCTCACGGCTGAAGTTGGCTTCTGCCATGTTCCATATTAAATGGTTTGGTTGAGCTTCAGCGTTATCCAGTGGATGTCAACAGGGAGCATGGAGATTTCAGGCCTCATTAGATGGGCCATTGCTCAGCCTGCCTGGTGAAGCTGCAAACAACATGACGATGTAAAGATAGTAAATGCCATCATTCAGCTTCGTCTACTTTTCCTGCTTCACAAACTAATCAGACATTTCTGAACAGATCACCGTATCACCATCACCTAGCAACAGTTATTGATGTTTGATCTTTTTACTGTAACTAACTCCTCGCAGTGGTCACTGCTTTCACTGATAACAGTGATTGAGCTTCATTCAGACTTTCAGGTCTGTTTCTCATTGATAATCTCATAAAAGACTTTTCTGCTTGTCTTGCTATCCGGTGTGGACCAGAGGTGAATCTTGGTGAATCTTGGTGAGTCTTAGCTCCTCTCGAGTTTTCTCCTCTCTTGCTCTGAGGGTGTTTTCTAGTCACTGTTGACCCCCTTGGCTTGCTCACTGTGGACCTGGATTTCTGTAAAGTTGCTTTGTGACAACATCTACTGTGAAAGACGCTATATAAATAAACCTTGACTTGACTTGATTACTAAAGGCAAAAACAAAGTTTAATCTCTTCATCTTGCTCGTTTCAATGTCCCTGCTCATGGCAATTCTTGGCATAACTGTAGGGGATGGGAATTTTTTCTGCCAAAAAAAATTTGGTAAATCAGCATAAAATTTGGGAAACGTTTGAAAGGAAACGCAGCTACTGCGATCTGGCGACAGTGAAAGAAATTTGTTTCTTCAGTTGGTCTTACAAGAGCCTGTAGATAAAATGTAGAAGACTCCAAGACACGACAAAAAAAAAGTTGTTTTGGTGTTTTATTCTTGTATAAAACTATAAATTAGGCATAATCAGGAAAGGTCAAAGCATTATTTGTAACATAATGCCCAGACATTGGTATGGCTTTATATGTATATAAATGTACCTATATCCAGGCACATGTACGTACTGAGCATATGTTATTTCAGTCACCAAGACAACTGTCAAATAAGGGTTAGGCTGTTAACGGCCTTTTACCTCACTTGGCCTCACACAAAAGTCTCCCTGATCCTGTACAATTCTCAGTTTTTTTCCACTACGTAACAAAACTATGTTTGACATGCTGTTCTTAGAATGAGCATGTCTGGACAGATAGAATAGACTGAGTCAGCGTGGACACTGAATGGATGACACCATGTTTGAGGTCACACACCCGCACCGAAAGCCTGTCATGCTAATTTGGCAGGAAAATGCTGCCTGACCTGTTGCATATAAGCTTGCTTGGATTGTCTAAGCTTTTTTTTTATTATTTCTGACAAAGCTAATGGCTGCCTCCCACCTGAGAAAGCTGGGAAGTAGATCCGTGTTATAGATCTGTTTGGCATGCGTTGTCTAAGCAGCTTTACAAATCACACTGCTTTCTGGATCTGTCATCGGATTATCTTATGTAATAAAATGTGGCATGCTATTTGAATGGCGTGAGGCAAAGGTTTCTCACAAACTGCAGCAGTTGTGGCTTTTATGATCTGAAATATTATACCGTTAGTCATCATGCGGTCAAGCACGTTGTTAATGTCTAGTCACATGTCACATCAACTCCAGAACAGTCTGTGAAAGGTCCCTGGAAAACACCAGCTATGTCAGATCTGACCATGTTAAAACTGATTGTTTTGAGTATGACATACTGTAAACTATCACAATGTGCGGTTATGAATAATCATGTAGACACCAGCATTGTGCCAATTTCTGATCCCTCCACAACATCTGATTCTTATTTACATGCTGCCATACTGACGTCATAGATTGCATCCGCAGTTTTTAAAAATTTTTAAAAGTTTCTTTATAAAATGACTGCTGGTTTTGAAGTTTTGAGGTGAAGTGACTGTAATCAACCATCTGTACACCCATGTGAATTGGACGCATGTGAAGGGGGGTTTGATTAACCTAGAAACACCCTTTGTCTAACATAACTGTCTGGACAAACTTTATGCAAACACACTGAGTGGGGACCAGTCAGCTAACTGATTGTGTTATGCCCATAGTACAAAATGTAGATCAAGGCTGAGTGGTAAAATGGGATTGGGATATCAGATAGATAGATAGATAGATAGATAGATAGATAGATAGATAGATAGATAGATAGATAGATAGATAGATAGATAGATAGATAGATAGATACTTTATTGATCCCGAAGGAAATTTATCAAGAAAATTATGAGGAATTGACTCCATTGAGTCAGCTTCAAAATTTCTGGAGTCAGACAGCTGGTGTTGTAATGAAGACGAGTGGTAAGTCTGAGTCCTGGACAGATCTAGCCCCAGTCACGACCAAAACCTGAAGTAACAAGACAAAGGCAGGAGAACACCATGGAAAATTAATGCAAAGATTTAGACTGCTACTTTCTAGTCTCAAGACGAGGGGGTGTCAGAAAATATTGAAATTTTTGAATATCATGATACCATGTTTTCTGATACTGTGTACATTCTCAAAAAAACAGTATCAGTTTTAAACAATAGTGTGCAATTAAAGAGCCTTATTGGAATGGCTGTAGCTTTCAGAAGGCAGGTGCAAGTTACGAGGAACTGATTTAGACTGATATGGTGAATATTTATTGGGCTACACATACAGAAGCAGTGTCTCTCAGTATGGGGTCAAGCCACCTTGTTTGTTAACTTAACATGCCAGACGTCTCAGCATGGAGTTGTAGAGGTTCCTAAAGATGTCCTGTGATAATCCATCCCATCCCAGATTTTGCGGTAGGGGTGGAGGTGGGGTGACAGCAGGCATTCTGGACACCATTTCTCTTGGCGCTGACCGCAGTGCCTCCACACACAGATTTGTTGGTTGTCAGGTACAGTGATAAAGCCTGTCCCTGATTTGTCACATGCAATTATCTGCATTCAGAGTTTAAATACGGTAAGAATGAAGGAGGGAAGGTGATGCGGATTGCAATGCACTGCTACTCATCTCATGATCTGTGTGGGCTGTTCTCATCCTGCTTCTAGAAACGGCTCACACCTATTTGTTCACATGCCGTACCTTTCTAGCTTCATGAGGACATTCGCCTGAGGCCATCTGTAAAACTCTTCAGAGTTTGAGAACAGGTGTCATTAGAGTTTGTTAAGGCACCATCCACGTGTGTACTAGTGTGTGTTCAGTGCCGTCTTGTGTCTATTTTCACCTGTCACTAATAGATGATTACACAGCAGCAGTGATATATTGCAACATGCCAGCATGCCACAGCAGTACTTTCAGCTATGACGTACCGTGACGTGCGTGGATAACGAGAGAGACAGTTTGTGGGTGAAACGTAGAGCTCGGGATCCATTCGTTCGGCACGTTGGCTTCACTTTAGCCTCCTTATGTAACTGACAGCGCTTGAGCACCAAGTAGAGGAATATCAAAAAACCACATGGCTGAACAGGTTTCCTCCTCAATCTTTTCACTCTGATGAAATGCTTGGTCAATAACCGCTATCTAGTAGCTGCTCTGCTTTGGTACAGATCGTCTTTCCTGTGTTTGAAACCAGGCTCTATGATTTCCACGTTGGCTCGGAGACAACAGGAGCGACTGCACGCATCACACACTCTCAGAAGTCATACGAGTTCCCTCGGGCACAATGAAGCCTCAGTGCTGCACACTGCCACGCAGCAGCCGGGCTGACATGACCATGCGCCCTTCAAGGAAACAAAAACGCTGAGGGGGAAGAACAAGCTGCTGTGAACACACAGAGCAGGTGTTATGTGGGAGGGGGATCATTTTCAGCATTGTGGTGACACTGACGTGGTGGTGTTAGTGTGTGTTGTGCTGGTGTGAGTGGATCAGACACAGCAGTGCTGCTGGAGTGTTTAAACACTGTGTCCACTCTCTGTCCACTCTATTAGAGACTCCTACCTTGCTGGTCCACCTTGTAGATGAACAGTCAGACACGATAGCTTATCCGCTGCTGGTCTGATGTTCATGTGGGGGTCCTGAACATTGAAGAACAGGGTAATAACATATACAGAGAATCAGACTGACTACAGTCTGTAACTGTAGAACTACAAAGTGCTCCTATATGGTTAGTGGAGCTGATACAGTGGACAATGAGATTAGATGCCAGAAGGTGTACCTAATGAAGTGGCCAGTAAGTGTATTTAGTCAACATTATTGAAGACCAATGGCATACGGTTCTCAGGCAGAAAGCAGTTAATAGCTACTGTGATAAAGGGCTTGTGATGAAGTGGTCATAGTGGTCAAGGAGATGTGATAGGATAGCCATCCACATGATGGAGTTCCTTTTTATCCATAGGTAGATAAATAGGGATTGTTTGCACTTGCTCATTCACGGTATCCTATGATCCCTGCTTTGATGACCACTGTAAACCAAAGGGTTACAGAACCCTATGTACTTTTGGAGCGTATGTACTCAGTGTATGTCTGTAGTATGAGAAAGAGAGAAGATAGAACTCTAACAGCATAAGTTAGAGAACTGTGAAGGTTCTGCTCTACACTAGCACCCCAGCAATGAAGACAAGGTTACACAGAAAGTAGGATGAGATTCAGATTTGGTTATCCTCACTAACATTAGAGATGTCATAACCAATTATTTAAAAAAATACATATTTTTGAATATATATATATCATGTATATATCATGAAACTGGCTGGGTAGGTTTGACATGGTGGGAAATGTTAATGATTCAAGTTTCACGCTCAGTCGTGCATGTGAGGTAAGCAACGACAGGCCTTATCAGTGTACCTGTGTGACCCATCAGCCACGACTGCAGACCTTCAGTAAGCAGTGACGCCCTCCATGGGTTATCCTGTTGGTGCCAGCACCACTGGCATATGGTTGCACGTCACATGACTACATACAGCGACTGCCCTTAGCACCATGTCAATGTCGCCAAAGACTGCAATCGTGTCGTGCCAGACTGTCATGGAGCGACAGGGTGGCAACGGGTCATCTTCAGTGACGAGTTTGGCGTTTGCCGTTGGTAGAACCGACCAAGGAATCTGTGTGTGAAGGCACCGTGGTCAGCGTCAAGATGAACAGTCTGTTGTCACTTATCCAGAAGGTCTAGGGTCACTCCTCATCCACTCCTACCGCAACATCTGCAGGAACTGTGTGAGAATATTAGATGCATGGGATGGATTATCACAGGACACCATAAGGAATGCTGAGTCGTTGTATATGTAGTTGTTTATGTGTAGTTCTATAAATATTGTCCATATTAGTTTAAATGTATCATCATTTTATTGTACCTGGTAACCTTCCTTTCCAATCGCATTCTTCTGATGATGAGTGCATATATATATATATATATATATGTATATATATATATATATATATATACATATAGATAGATATATATATAGATATATATATACATACATATATATTAGGACTGAATACATCAATACATGGCCTAATACATAAATACATAAATGAATTAATACAAACTGAATACAAACTGAAAACTGTTATAACATAGTAATTAGCTAAGAATTTATAGATGTTATACATGACGTTATGGCATTAATGACTAAGTAATGAGCCTGTGATTTAAAGGGTTAAAGTACCTGAGGTTGTTTTGATAGCGTGACTCTAGTTTGGCACATACGGTGCACTGTGTTGTCTTGGATGTTTTCGATATTTAAGATGCTGGCACGGCGCTGAGAGAAAACAAGTTCCACACTGTCAGATTTCATTTCCACATTTGGCCCCTTTGAACCCAGAGCCAGATCAGGGAACATCTACACCAGCAATATAGCTCCCAGCAGAGCATTTGCATTTTCAGGAAGCTGATGCAAGTGAGATGAGATCAAGAGATACCTATTTGTTTTGCCGTGTTTTGTTTTGAATGGTATCCCATCCTGTCTATCGCGGCTTAGCCTCAAAGTTTCCAGTAATCTGATCTGTCATGCACCCTTAAATAAAAGAAGAATAAGAACTTTTGCATTATACAGTTCTTCAGCCAAGAAGAACTCGCAAAACGGTTCTTCAAAGGGGCCAAGGGATAAAAAAAGGTATTTGCTTTTTTGAAGTTTAAAATCTCTAACTTCAATCTACAGTCGATGTAGCATTTGCATACACCCACCGGCCACTTCAGTATGTACAACTCCTTGTGTCTACACTCTTTGTCCATGTCCATATCAGCTCTACTGACCGCATGGCACCGCTTCGTAGTTCTACAGTTGCAAACTGTAGTCCATCTATTTCTCTGCATATGTTATTACCCTGTTCTTCAATGTTCAGGACCCCAATAGGACCACCACAGAGCAGGTATTATGTGAGTGGTGGATGATTCTCAGCACAACACTTGTGTGTGTGGTGTGTTAGTGTGTGTTTTTCTGGTGTGAGTGGATCAGACACAGCAGTGCTGCTGAAGTGTTTAAACACTGTGTCCACTCACTGTCCACTCTATCAGACACTCTTATCTGGTCTGCCTTGTAGATGTACAGACAGACTCTATAGCTCATCTGCTGCTGCACAGTGCAGTGTCGGTCATCCTCTAGTCCTTCATCAGTGCTCACAGGATGCTGAGCACAGGCTGGATAGTTGAGGTGTCCAGTAATCCACTTATACCAGCACAACACACACTAACACACCACCACGTCAGTGTCACTGCAGTGCTGAGAATGACCCACCATCCACATAATACCTGCTTTGTGGTGGTCCTATGGGGGTCCTGAACATTGAAGAACAGGGTAATGAGGTATACAGAGAAACTGATGGACTACAGCCTGTAACTGCAGAGCTACAAAGCCCTCCTATATGGTCAGTGAAGCTGATAAAATGAACAATGGGTGTAGATACATGAAGTCATGCCTAATGAAGTGACCAGTGGGTGTATATCCAGTTTATTGTCGCAGATTATTGCTGAGGTTATACCAAACAGTCTTTCAGTTTCTTTATGCTAAATGTGTCTATGCTAAGCTAATGTAATTACAATTGACTTCTTGCTTTATTGTTATTGCCCATGCGCATAAAAATGCAATATATAAAGTATTTCCATTTCTTTTTTCTTGGTGAGGACATTAAACGGTTAAATCTCACCATGTATATCATGTCGGGAATGAATGTTAATTGGTTGGATGAATGGATTATAGCAGGACACTAATTAGGAACCTTCACAACTCCATGCCAAGACATCGGGCATGTTGCTTTAGCAAACATGGCAGCCTGACACCATACTTAAGGACAGTGCTTCTGTATGAGTAGCTTAATAAATATTGCCCATATCTGCCTAAATCTATCATCATTTATTATGTGTATGTAGTTCATTGCCTGTAATCACAGCCATGTTTGTGCTGGAGGCCGGAGCGAAGCTTTTGGAGGAGGTATGAATTCTCCACAGCCTGTAAATTACACATAGCTTTCCTTTATTACTAAATCTTGTATATGTGTCTAAAATTGGTTGAGTCATTTCCCCATGAATCACTTGAACCCTGAGCTCGGCGACATTTTATGGTGTTTGTAAAGAAGGTGGGGTGTCCTGAATAATTTCATAGGAAACAAACTCTTGATATGGATTGACATTGATGGGACGCAAAGTTTTACAGTCTGTCGTTTCATAAATCTCTGGTCTACATTATCCTAGTCTGGTCATTTGCAACCTTGAAGATCTACTAGGTGACCTCTGATAACCTAGGTTGAATATCTGACTCATTTTCATAGCCACTGCAGTAAACAGTGTTTTTTTTTTTTTGATGATCTATATGTTCAAATGTTTGTGGACACGTCAACCAACATTTATACTGAAGTGAATGTCAGTCATTATGCCTTCGGATATAAAAGCCTGAGTGTGGTTGGCTAATGATCCTGGATAAGTAGTCCTAGATCACAACTTCAGCTTATTCTATTAAGATGGTACACCATCACCAATGAGAATGTAGTTCCACTGGTACACAGTTTGGATGGACTGGTGGCCTGTTTAGGGTATTTCATGCCTTCCACTGCAATGCACACTGGGATAGGCTTCCGCAGCCCTTGACGCAGAGGGATAAGCAGCTTGTAAGATGTATGACTGAATGAATGAACAGTATACAGCCTAGACCTGGGAGGCTTCATACACCTCCACTTGGTGCTTGTCGTTGTGCATGGTGGCTCATACACGTGGCTACTCCAGAGCATCTCACTCCATTGGATAGAGAGATATAGAGATTATGCAGGCAGGTGCGCGTACCTTAAAGTACCTGAATTCACTAATTAGAAGGAGCATCTGGATGCTTTGGTGGCATATGGCGTAAGTGGTCAAATGAAGCTTTTCTCGAATCCCTTGTGGAAGTAACCAACACCTGAAATCAAAAGCTCACCCTGACAGCTTATCCTGAACAGTTGATTTTACACCGATAAAGCTTTTGTTTCAGGCCTTGTTTAATGCTGCAGACTTGAGAAAGCTGACCCGTAAGGTGCTGCCCCTGAAATAATTTATCACCTCTGCTGCCTCACAGTGGTACCACAATAGCCCTGGGCGCGAAGTGAGGAAACAACATCCCAGCACTCGTGCAGTGAGACAAAAGCGGTGTGCTGAAATTCCACACGGCGAGCCATTGATTGGCCGCGTCACCGCACTCGCTGCTCCACAGCGATCTGCGGCTAAAGTAATCGCTGTTTGGCTGTCACACGCTCCTTGACGCCTCGGTTTACTTCGTGCTTTGTGTGCAGCGGGGTTTATCAGCCAGTTGCTCAGGTAGTGTGGTGTTACCGTAAAGAGAGCGCACAAGCACACATGGTCAAACACACCTGAGTGGTGTAACGCTAACGGCTAAAGGTGCTGTAAATAGCGCAAGCATCTCATATATCACCTGTCATCTGGATAGCCGGCAGACTAGCTTGGTTTCAGTGAGAAGAGAAGAGAAGAGAAGAGGGGAGAAGAGAAGAGAAGAGAAGAGAAGAGAAGAGAAGAGAAGAGAAGAGAAGAGAAGAGAAGAGAAGAGAAGAGAGGAGAGGAGAGGAGAAGAGAAGAGAAGAGAAGAGAAGAGAAGAGAAGAGAAGAGAAGAGAAGAGAGGAGAGGAGAGAAGAGAAGAGAAGAGAAGAGAAGAGAAGAGAAGAGAAGAGAAGAGAAGAGAAGAGAAGAGAAGAGAAGAGAAGAGAAGAGAAGAGACTGTACAACACCAACAAATGAGTTCACACCGCTTGTATAATTTCCTTAGTGAAGCTGTTTAGAACAGCACACTCTGGAGCAACACATGAGCCCAGGGTCACCATGCCCAAGGGTCACCAAAGATGCGTAAAGCCTTCAGCAATGGGTGTGAAGTAGTGGAACTGCATTCTCTGGAGTGATGCGGCACAACCCATAGATGAGTTGGCATTTGTGATCCAGAGCTAACCAACTAACATCAGTTCTTACCTAGGTACCTCACTTATGCTGTTGGGACTGAATGCAGTCAAATCCTTAAAACAGTGTTGCAGCATTGGGGGTTGCTATAATGTGATATTGATTTTGGTATCCTTCAAAATAAGTGATCATTTCTATGTATATTTTTGCATATTTGCCATGCGATCTGCATACACAAATACTGATCTGGAAGTTGCCTTGTTTACTGATGCAGCATGCGTAACATCTCAGCAGGGAGTTGTAGAGGTTCCTAATGGTGTCCTGTGATCATCCATCCCATGCAGCTTAATTATTCTCACACAGTTCCTGCTAATTTTGAAGTAGGCGTCGAGGTGTAGTAAAACCAGGCCTTCTGCACATGTGTCACGCGACAACAAATATCTTGGCACTGACCACGGTGCCTCCGCACACAGACTCGTTGGTGGTCTCCACCAAGACAAAAGCAGGACTCATCGCTGTAGATGGCCCTCTGTCATTCTGAGTCACTTCGTGTCAATCTGGCACCACACCTTAGCCGCCTTTGGTGACACTGATGTGGAGTTAAGGGCAGTGGGTAGCTATTAGAGGTCATCATCGTTTGTTTTCCATATATATGACAAGTATTTATTCTATATACTATACTATATATACTGTATATACTACATATCGTCGCTGTCCAAAGAAAAACATGTATCTCCGTTTTTGTTGATTTTTAGTTTTATGTCTCATTTGATCACATGAGCTGCTCTTTACACTGTGTGGAAATTTCCTGAAGAATGGACCAACAGAAATGGCCTAAAACTGCTTGGAAAGACGTCTGGTTCCATTGACTTCCATTCAAATTAATGAGGTTTTTGGCCTCTCCTGTAAAGTTGCCATTTTGGAGATACCTGTTTTTCTTTGGACAGCGACGATATGTTTTCCGTATATAATAAATAAACCCTATTAAATACTGATCTGTAAAAGAGCATTAAAGTGTTATAATTGTCTATAAGCCTGGTTATAATTACTCAATTACTCTCCTATAAACAGAGCGATCTTGCATGTCTTAGGGTTCAAATAAGGTGTTACCATATTTCTAATTGGCAGTACAACTGAGCAGTTTCATCAGAGATGCTTTCTTAAACATTCCTCTAGCCCCCCCCCAACTTCCTCTCACTCTCAAATGATTTTTCCATTCGCTCAGCAGCTCCTGTGCTCACACAGCCATTGTGCCTCTGTTACTCTGGTTGCCCAGACAACAATAAAAAGGACATCCTAACATTTAAATCACACGCAAAGCTTCTAACCGCAGGTATGAACTACAACTCCCGCCCCCTCTTTACACACTCGGTGTGCTGACGCAAGTCGGCTCCCAGAAAGCCTCAGGGCATGTGTGTGTGGAGTCACGTTAGCGGCAGTTAAAGAGTTTTTTTTACGTCTCAGCAAAGAAACACAGTGTACCAGCCAAACATTCAAAATGATTACTGTAACAACAACAACAGCGGCAATGGAAATGCGAAATAATGTGTAGGGTAAAACAAAAACGCTTGAGCCACCTTCAAATGAACATGTGCTGGACTTACAGTCCCAGTCAAAGGCTTAGACACTGCTACTCATACAAGGCTCTCCTTTTGTTTATCTTAATGCTTCACTTTTGAGTAAAAGTGGAGACATCAAACTAGATAGATAGATAGATAGATAGATAGATAGATAGATAGACAGACAGACAGACAGAGAGAGAGAGAGATAGATAGATAGATAGATAGATAGATAGATAGATAGATAGATAGATAGATAGATAGATAGATAGATAGATAGATAGATAGATAGATAGATAGATACTTTATTTAACCTGAAGGAAAGTTAGCAACTGTAAAATTTACAGGAGGACAAACTTTACAGGAGGACAAACTTTACAGGAGGACAAAACAGCTTTCTTAACTTACAGTGGAGCTTGATATAAGATATAAGGAGATATACAAGCAGTTTTGGACCAATTCAATTGGACTGTCTACCATAAATATTCTCTACAGTGAAAGATGAACTAGAGCATTTAACACTAACGTTACACAACTACATATATATTAGAGGTGGTGATATGACAGAAATGTAAAACTGTGCTACATCAAGAGCATATGTGGTATATCAGGGTATGTACTGTTTCAGACTCTCATCAGTTGACTCTGTAGAGTCTTTGAGATCAACAACATCCATTAAGCTGGGTGTGTCTCAGCGTTTGACTGGTAAGATATACCACCACTCTGAAACAAAACCTTGTCTCACCAAAATGATATCTTTACAGAAGAAGGAAAGAACACACTTTACTTTTATTGGGGGTCAATCTAACCAGATGTATTAGGGCCATTTATTTTAATCTATCATTATCAACACACTACACACAATATTTATTCAGCTACACATACAGAACTAGTGTTTTTCAGTATGGCATCATAGCTGTCAGTCAAGGGCCGGTCAGGTACAGCAATAAAGCCCATCCTTGCTTGCGTCACATGCACAGCCGAGCATGAAACTTGGATCATTTGTATGTCTCATGATGTCAAACCTATCCACCAAGTTTCATTCCAGTCAGATGATTCCTTCGACTGTTTGTGCAACTATTATTTTGACAATGAGTGTAAGCTTACCAGAAAAGGGATATTTTTGCACAGAGCCGTAAAAGAGCCACTTTTGTATGTAGAACCTTTACACGGTTCTAGGAAGATCCCTTCGTCTGTGATTAAACCTTGTCATTGTGCGATGGTTCTTTAAAACAGCACTATGTAATAAGCACACCGAACAAGATATGAGTCACTTCTGACTAGAACATACCTAATAGCGTGTAATACCTCCATGAGCACGTATAACAGCTGTGACTGGATTTGGCATGGACTGGACAAGTTTCTGGATGTAGGCAACATCAGTGTTCAGACACTCTGGCATCAAAGAATTGCGCAGTCGGGCCGGATTTGGTGGATGCCGTCTATGGCATTTTACTGGTTGTTCCAGGAAGCCCCTTAGATTTTCAAGGGGGCTCGTCCAGTCCATGCCAAATCAAGTCTCAACAGTTATTTGTGCCTGTGGAAATATTACACACTATTCGCCACATTTCAGTCCCAGGTGACTCATTTTTGTCCGGTGAGCTTATAATATCCAATGTATCTTAGAAAAAGAGAGTGGATAAACTATCTCTCTCATCGATGGACTGGTAACGCCCAAAGGAAACACAGTTGTACTTTATTTGGTTACCATTATTTGGCATTGATTTAAATTATGCATATGTATGTTTTCTCTGGAAGTGCATACTCCACCTTTCAAATTCTTTCATGGTACGCAACTGTAATTGTAATAGCCGCTTTGCACTGTTGAAGGTATATTTACCTAGACTGAACCCTTCGGAGTGCAGTGTTACTACAGCGCTTTCCCACAGTTGAAATATGTAACTTGGCTACATATTCTACATATCTCTCCTTCAGTTGCCTTAAGCCTTATTATAAAGCTAAAGCAAGATTTATATTAGCAAAGCCAGAGGAATGCTGTGGGCAGCGTTGAAACAAGGTGCTAGTTCGTAGACGGAAGAGGCTACACAACGACAAACATTCCTTGTTAAAGGTTTTTTTTTTTGCCTACGTCAGTGAAATACATCGCTATTTTTAAGAGATTCTGCTTCCGGGCATGGGATTCATGGGATTCATCAAACTGTCAGCGGCATTGAGTGACATTGCATACGACTTTCAGACTGATCTTAATTAGACTGATCCTCTTTTTGACAATCACAATCAGTTCTTTGGAATCTGTTTTCAATAACATGCCAGTTGTGGTGGAGCAGAAGAGCCGTGTGGGTGTTTTTTAATGTGGCAGAAAGCAATGTACACATGCAGCTCTGTTCACAATGGAGTGAATTTATCTTCATAACAAAACCAGTCTATTGCTCTGTGTAAAGAGGCTGCCAACTGTGTCAGCCCAGTGCCAGTGTAATCAACACTGTGTCTGCATTGTGCATTGTCTTCGCTGGGGTTTGTGGCCAGACTGTTTGAGCTAATGGTTGCTCCTTCCTGGTTAATAGCTCCACCAAGATTTAGGTGTACTTCAGGGGTTTCACTGTCAAGGATGGCTTTAGAGACGGATCGTTGGCTTGGGAGACCCCTGGGTCCAAGAGTCTTTGGTTTCAACAGCCATGCAATAGAGAAGTCCGAAAGTTGTTTTCCAATCTCAATTCAAATCTTGATTTCTTCTTTCAAAACATGCCGTGGAAGACTGGTTGAATATCGCTATCACACACCATCTAAAACATCTCACCTGAATGGTATGGGTAAAATATATAGCTCTTCTCCATCATGTCATGCACTTTATTGGACCTACAAGGCAAATTTGTCAGGTTGCTGCACAATTAAGCCCAGCCTGGGGTCTTAGGACAACATCGCCAACAGAGCAGAGGTGCCTGGGGTAGTAAGGTGTTAAGTGTCGTACCCAAAGTCACAAGTTGGTATAGCTGTACAGTTACAGGATTTCAACCTGTCACCTTACAGTTCTGGGCTCACCTCACCCATCACCTCTTCTACATTTATTCATTGTATGTTTAGTCATTCATTTATTCATTCATTCATTCATTCATTTAGTACAAATATATGGGTATATTTGGTCACCTGTGACTAAAACATACCTAATAGCGTGAGCATGAATAACACCTAATACCTCCATAGGCATGAATACCAGCTGTGATTGAATTTGGCATGTACTGAACAAGTTTCTGGATGTAGGCCACATCCGTGTTCAGACACTTTCGCATCAAAGAATGTTGCAGTTGGGTCAGATTTGGTGGATGCCTTTCCTGGCACAATTCCAAGAAGAATTTCCTGGAGATTGGGATTTTAGCCACGGCTGGTAAACCCCTATGACCATATGCTTCCATACGCCTGCAGATTCAGCTACTTCCATCACGCTATGGTCTTTGGCACGCCCGAATGCAGTCACTCCTGTTAGCCAATCATTAACATCTGCTTAGGAGCCATTTACCACACACGGAACGAAACATTCACTGCACTGTACCACCTCTTCTCAATTGATGGATCCCATCACTCACACCCCACAGGTAGTTATAGCCTGATCATTCTTGTGCAGCGCCATCTGCAGGAGCCTGATGTTATTACCAACCTTAATGGACAAGGTGGCTAATTTTCTGTCTGGGAGCTTACTTACTTCAAATTGTTCTTTCAAGTACTGTAGTTTCACACAACTGTGAGAAGTACTTTCCATAATACTGTCCATGGGTTTAAATGGTTTCAATTGTTGCCATACTAACCGACGAGGAGGAACACAGTTAGCAGCAGGGCACATGGAAACGCAACTTAATAGCCAACAAGAATGAGGATAAGCAATCAACTGAATAGATGCTCATTCAAGGGAAACGATTTCTCTTGAATGAGAGGAAAGAGGGTGAAGTAAACAAATATAAGTTGTTAAGGACCAGTGACTAAACACTGTAGCTCAAATAGAAACTGAATACTTCATCATTGCTTTAGGAATCAACCAAGAAGTCATAATGTGTGCACCCTATGTTGGTGGACCATGACACATAGTATTTGACCATGTTTCCAAGATCCTCTCCCTTATGACTAAGGCCATAACTTCTTTCAACCAGCATATGACTCTCTGGCACATGTGTATTTAGCTCTAAGATCAACTGTCCATTACAACTGAGCTCATCGCTTGTGGAACGATGGTACACTGAAATGTCGGCCTGTCGCAACATGAGAGAACATGATGGCATACCTCGTACTGTAACCAGACACAGTTTCCTCTCGAGCACACAAACGCACTTCTACATATCAATACTGACTGTGCAGTGGATGATAATGAACACCGTGTCTTCATTGTTCTTGTCCAGTGGCGCAATCTGGGCCAGTCTGGACCAGGAAACCCAGGGATTTTGCTCAGTTTGAGTAGTAGGCAGTGAGGGATGCAGGTCAGGGAGGTAACAAAAGGCTTCTTTCCAGTTCAGAGTGTGGGAATATCCCAGCCTGATTGTTGTTAGTTTATTGGGGAACAATGGAGAGTCGATCCAGGAGCCTTCTTTCAAACCCAACTTAGGGTAATCTGACACTCAGGGGCCTAAAGGTGCTAAAGGAGACCCAAGAAGTGGGTAACAAAGCAAAACCGATGTGGCCAGAAATACCCTATACAGGACAGACCAGAATCCAGGACATGGGCAGGCATTTTAAAGGGGAGCTGTCTCAAAGACTAATGTGCCTTTGTGCACCGTGTTTTATCCCATTGTCCCTCTTTGAAGAAAAGGCCATTTAATGGGTAATGACCAGTGCTCTCATTGGCTGTCTAAGTTTTGGACTTAAGTTTGATTACGCGTAGTCAGATTTAGTCACTAAATCATGAGCTTGTGAAAGCCAAATATGACATCACACATTAGAGTGACATCACACATATATATATAAGCTTCCTGGGAGTCCCCATCTGTGATATTTTTTTGGGGGGTGGGGGGTTAATTCCTTGGAAATTGGTTCTTTGGTTGACGTGACAGTAGATTTTGGCCATAATGCCTACATTAAGCTGCTATACAGCCAGGTTTCACCTTTTGCTTACCATCTTACCGAGGAACATGACATTCATATCCATGTATTCCCGCCTTCAAAGGGCTGCAAACGGGACTGATTGGCATGATTATCATTCAGGAGCATTCACACATCTGAACTACCCCACAAATCCCCTAGATTTGAATACTCTTGAAAATCTGTGGGACTACTTGGAACAACGAGTACAACTTCAAAGAAGGCATCCACCAAATCTGCCCCAGCTGACCAATTCTTTGATGGAAGAGTGTCTGAACACTGCTGTGGCCTTCATCCAAAACTTGTCCCATCCATGCCAAATCCAATCACAGCTGTTTTTGTGCTTGAGAAGGTATTGCACACTATTAGGTACGTTTCAGCCACAGGAGACTCATTTTTTTGTTGAGGTGTGTCACAAGGCTAAGGGGGTGACTTCAGTGGAATGTTTGCATCCAGCTAATTGTGGCACATCCTAACAGCCGGCCAAATTACATTGGGCGCAGACACCTGAAGAGTTTAACGCCCTGAGACCCTAGTGGTCTTTGGACATTGTTTTTTGCCGAAACAACTTCCTGTACAAAGACGACGTTTAGTTTTTATACTTGGTAGGTCCTACTAATTACAAATAGCTAGGAGAAATTAAAATCGCACACCAAGCAAGTCTGGGTCTCAGGAGGTTAACACAACATTAAATAACAACTGACCTTAAAATGATCTTACGTTAACAGCTTCAGAATCATTTGGGTGGTTCACTGACTTGAATTGGGGAGAATGGTATTATTGCATTGCCATTCCAGGCCAGGAACAATGTAACAGATGCTATATATCTTTGGAGGAGCAGACATGAGATCACTTGTGAGTATTGCATAACACTTTAGAGCACTGTGTCACATGCCAACTATAAGAAGAAGCTCGCTTGCTATGCCATTTTGGTGTCATTCCTGTCTCACAGAGTTTCGTAGTTTTCCTGGATGCCTAAATTGTATGACCTTAGTCCTGGCTAGCATGTTCGATTAGTCTTTATCAGTCTCCTGCCAAATGAGCCTTGAAAGTTTGCAACCTCCTGCAGTACCGTCTAACCTACTTTGTTAAGCCATGATTTTTTTTTTTGTCTTTGGTGGTGTTGTGTCGAATTCCGACTCCAACGTATATCATGCAGGCATGTGGATGCTACAAATGACACCTGCTAATCTGGTTATATACATACAGAAACAACCATGGCTAAGTGTAATCTGTGGTGTTATTTATAGTGTATTTATGAATTCATTATGTTAAAGTGAATTACACTCCACAACTGTAGGGGTCCCCAAGAGCAAAATATACCAATCCTTGCATAATACTGCTTTAACGCCTCTATAAAATCCCTCACAGCAGATTACTATATGGTCATGCTGTAAATACACTGAGACCTACACGTACTGCAGTGAAGATGAACCAGAAAAAAGTGTGGAGTGACCCAACAGCTACAACTGGGAACATTCTGTGAGCAGTGATGCTCTCCACAATTCATCCTCTTAGCACCAGCATCATTGCCAGATGACTGCACAACGCAGGAGTACATGCAGACAGAGCGTTACTATGACTAAACCGCGTCAGCGTCGCCAAAGACTGCAATGGTGTCGTGCCCAACTGTCATGGAGTGATTCGGAATGACAGTGGATCATCTTCAGTGATGAGTCCCCCATTTGTCTGTGGTGGAGACCAAGGAATCCATGTGTGGAGGGACTGTGGTCAGTGCCGATTTGTCGATAAACGATTTGTTATCACGTTTTACAGGTTCTGGTATCACTCCACCTCCAACTGTGTGAGAATATTCAAGCTGCATGGGATGGATTATCACAGGAGATTATTAGGAACCTCTACAACCCCATACTGAGATGTCTGGCATGTGTTAGCAAACATGGGGACCTGACCCCATACTGAAAGACACTACTTCTGTAAGTGTAGCCCATATCAGTCTAAATGTATCATCATCATTCATTGAACATGGTAACCTTTATCTTCCTTACCAACAGAACCTCTGGGTGCAACTATTCTTATGACGATGAGGGTATATATATAAAACCTGCAAAAAGCACTGGAGTCTAGCACCCCAAGCACTCCCACTTCCCTACGTCTCTGGTTAACATTCATAGAAACTGTCTGCAGAACCGTAGTAATCTGAACTGACACATACTTTTTTGTCTAATGACTGAGAACAATAGAAATGATCTTCTGAATGTCTTTTAGCCACGTGCACAGAATATACACACCCTCTCATAATCTTCTGCATCTCTTTAAGCCTCGTGAAGTCCTCCTGAACCACCATGTGTCCTGCTAGTCATCTGTCTTGCTAGACAAAAAACATATTTTCGATTTTCTGTGAAACAGGAAATGTGTATTAACCCTTAAACAGGGTTATAGGCAATAACAAAAGCATGATGTTGCAGCTCATTGACACAAGCAAGGAAACTCTGTAGACACATTCCATCAAAATTACATACAATCACTGTCCAAATAAACACCAGTATCTCCAAAATTGCAGCAGAGACCAAAAACCTCATTCAACTTTAATATAAGTCAATGGAACCAGACATCTTTCCACACAGTTTTGGGCCATTTCTGATGGTCCGTTTATCTTGAGCTTCTCACTCAGTGTAAACAGCAGCTGATGTGTTTAAATAATGCATAAAAGTAAAAAAATTTCACAGGACAGCGATGATATGCACAATAGATTAGGAGACACATCATCATGCAGTACAGTCTTGTTTCACAGTACAGGATTAAATGTACATTTGGTTAAGACCTGTTAATACCATATACATAAAGAGCATACATTTAATTATCTATGTAACATCAGTGTAACTAACAATGCACTCAATGCCTGTAAGCTCACTGGACAGAAAATGAGTCACCTTGCATGTTTAAGGGGGTTGTATCTTCAGGCTCCTGCAGATGATGCTGGATGATGGAGCTGTAAGTACTTGTGAGGTGTGAGTGAGGGGGCTCATAGATTGAGAAGAGGTGCTACAGTGCAGTGAATGACTCATTGGATGTGTGGAAAATGGCTCCAAAGCAGATGTTAATGATTGGCTAAAAGGAGTGACTGCGTTTGAGCATTTGCCAAAGACCATAGTGTGAAGGAAGTAGCTGAATGGCAAAAATTCCAGTCTACTGGACATCCTCCTCAGAAACCAAAGCTTACTGCATTTGAAGGTTAACAATGGAGTTAGGATGGACGCCATAACACATGCGTATATAGGTTAAATATTAAATATAAGCATTAAATATAATATTCATACACAGTTTATCCTTGCAGACGCCAAAACGACCTTAGACCTTAGTCCTTTTTTACTTTTTGGTGACTAATGAATGGATCAGTAAAAATCCACTAAAACTGTTACAGTAAATAACGATTTTTTGTCTGTTTGACTCCATCAATGGAAGGGATCCACCACCCTCCAGATATTATCTGGGTGATGTACAACCCTCAGTGCTGTACTGACAATAATATATACTAGTACTAGAAACATGTACATAATGTATAAACACCTTTATGCTCTCTTTGCCTGGTTTATGCCACATCTGTTGCAAAACCATGCACTCCAGCCAGACATATAGTCTAAAATAGAATCTGAAAATTAATTTTATTTATTCATACAATGAATATGAGTTTATAGCAAAAGTGGATGTTTTAGTATACTGAATTTCAGATGGTTAATGGTATAATGCCAACTTTAACATTCAGTTTTATACTCCCTCTATTGCAAATCCTTAAATTTCAGTTCAATTAAATTAAATTTCAGGTGCAGATACAAATCCAAAATAATAGCATTCAAATTTTAAATGAAAATCTATTTCTGACACAGTAGTTTAGTGGGAATGCACACACATTTAATGGGAATATATATAGTAGTAGATTGTGTTGAATAGGAGTCCATTAAAAATAGCAATGATATCTCTATAGGATTGTCAATGCAGCTTTGGATTGGAGCATTGGATCCCAAGCGCTAATATGTCCTCCTGTGGACATGCCATAAAATGCTCCTGGTCCGTCTGACAGGTGGTCACCACATCAACAGTCCTGTTTGGAGACTATCTAGAAACTTCTGCAAACACGATAGCTGTAATAAACGACACGCTCGCGGTATCGCCCACCAGATGATGTGCAACAGGTCAAAAGTCCTTTGTGACAGAGTTTGCTCTGCTGGTCACGTTACTTATTGGCTATTATCTGTTAATTATCAGTTGCTTAATTATCAATTACTCTATCAGTAAGAAAGCCAGCGTGTACACGTATTAAGTACCACAGCAATGGCCCTGCATTAAACTGCTGCCACAAGCACTTTGCATGTATTTCTCTCCATCCTGAAGGAAGCTGTTCACACTTTTCCCCATAAAATCACTAATCACCGCCAAACTGACGTGCTGTACGTGGGTGTGCCGCCAGCCAGTGATATAATATTGCGTGTTGTATTGACGGAGTGCAGTAATCGCTAAGCTCTATGCTCTCTGACCCTCATTGTATTGTGACGTCATTACTCATATCTCAACTCTGCAGGAATTCCAGCACTTCCTCTGACCAAATATGGCCAGGTCCCGCTGGAATCCTGTACATGAGTCCGTCTACCTCCCCCGCTTAAAGGTACAGGCAACATCCTGTTGGATATCTCGGTCCTTTAACTTATTCACACACGCATAGCTGCTCTAGTGCAATAAGTAAATATGGCAGGTGTCTCCGTTTAACCCTTCATTTCCTGTATTGTGCTGATTCACCGATTGACTCATCTTGACCCCTACAGTCACTTGGGTCTTTTTTTAAATAAATCTAGTGCATTAGTGGTGCGCTTTATTAGTGGTGTGTTTTAAAAAGTCGTTGTTAGAATTTGCAGACTTTTCTTTTTTACCTTTGACTTAAAATCCAGCAATATCAAAGGAGGAAGTTTGCCCTCAACTGCCTGGAGCAACAGGATGTCATCTTAGTACACCATTACCAGTACACCATACGCTACAGTGCTATGGTAAAAAAACAGGGATACCAAACGTTTTTTGTCTTTGGTGGGCCAAATACAATGTTAGTGGTGGGCCACGGCCAAAAACACCAAACATTGTGCAAAGAAGGCAAGCAGGTTTCAAATCAGGTCTTTAATAAATGCCATGATCCCCAACAGGCCATGCATTATTCAGTGATTTTAAAGGGTGTTGTTTAATGGTGTGCCAAACACCCCCCTTATGAACACCCTTCTATGGTTCCGCAACCGCTACCGCACACCATATGTGCCAAAACATCATTTTTATTGTAGCCCTGTAATGGATTGGCAGCCTGTCCTAGGTTTAAACCCCCCCCTCCATTGAATGTTAAGATAGGCTCTGGCACCCCCCATGACCCAAGGTTTAGGCGAGTGAGTAAGCGAGTGTGTTTTTAGCATAGGTATGCTGGCACTCAGCAACACTGGTGTGGAACAGTTCGGTTCCTCAGTGCATCGCAGCACATCCCACAAGTTTTTTCTTTCCCATTGCTAAATTAAATTAAAACCATTTCAACACCACAGACAATCATAAGTCATGCAGATGCATGTAGCTTGAAATGTACACAGAGAAACGCATCCAGTCTGTGAGATAAACAAACAAATGTTTGCTCTGTTAGCTCAGTCTGTGAAGAGGTAGTAAACTAATACCAAGTGTTAAAGCTGATGCTTAACACTTTAGTTCATCCAGTTTATACCAGTAGAGTACAATACTTGAACATTAAACCAGGCATTCTTCCATTAACAGCACAATGGGCATGACTTTTGTGGCTTGGGCCACTAATATAGAACTAAGGTCACCCTAGTTGTGCACATACTGAGTATACAATGGCTTTGAACACAGCTCAGCCAATCAGATTTCAGGACCAGAACTATCCATGTCATAAGAACAATTGCTTTCTAACATTGTACCATATTTGCTATTGTACTACATGGATAGTAGAGTAAATGTATAGTTTGTATATAGCATCAGTTCTATTATTTGTTGGGGGTGGGGTTAGAGTAACTGCCTGATGGGCCAAGTCAGATGTCCCCACACAGCAAATTTTGTCTGCCTGTAGGGTAGCACTGTCCTAAGCCATTAAGAAACCACTGAAAATGAAAGAGAGTGGGCTATATGTTCGACTGAAGCCTTAGAAGTCTGCGCCCTTTGTTGTTGTTGTCGTGTGGACTGAAATGATTCATGTGTGTATTCCCTGCTTTCATGCTTCCTTGGCTTTGTTTAACCAGGTGCGCCCTTGAAAGGGCAATGTATAGAATTTGTCTAAACAAGATGCTCGTCTGCAGGGAGTCTGGGGCGCTGAAGAAAGTCACTGAAAGAGCTGAGCGTTAGCTTCAGGCAAATATTGCTTAAGACCCTGGAGTCAGTCTACACGTACAGACCCCCAGTCCGAGGCGGTAGCACTCGCTGTTAATTGCACTTGTTTAATGTATAACACGTTAAGTGTACTGAGACAAAGTTAAGATCTTTGTGGCAATCTTTCTGGTCCACCCACGATGCTAATGAGGCACCAGAGAACTTGGCAATAAAAGGTCTTACTCAGTCTCTTCCTGTCATCGCAGTGTCAATAAAGTTTTGAGAGTCATTTGCAGTGCATGGCCTGATTCCTCTGAATTGGAGAGTGTATACAAACGTAAGAACAGCAGCATAGTGGATGTGAGGAGCTGTGTGAAAACAAAAAGGTGTCAAAACAAATATGTTTTGACAATGTGTCATATATATCGATATAGATATATAGCTAGATGGGTAGACGGATAGATATGTACACAGGATATATTCTCAACAGTTATCTTCTCACAGTGGAGAGATGCACGGAAACACCCGCGGTGCGGATCATCACTTGGGTATTACGGGCGTGTGCCCCGAGCCACTAGGGGGCCCCTTCGAATAATTTTTAGAAAATCTACAGAGCGGTAGATTTTTTTCTCAACTCGTGTTCAGAATTGTACTAGCATCACTGCCAAAAATGCATTAATAATAATAATAATAATTATAATAATTTGTTTAAGACCTGTCATTGCATTATGGACGACTGGAATCCTATAGATCTCCAAGTTTTTTCTTCACGCTACTTACAGTACACTAACGCATTACACTTACTGAGTTACTGTACACCAACACACTACTTACAGCACACTAACGCATTACACTTACTGAGTTACTGTACACCAACACACTACTTACAGCACACTAACGCATTACACTTACTGAGTTACTGTACACCAACACGCTACTTACAGTACACTAACACATTACACCTACTGAGTTACTGTACACCAACACACTACTTACAGTACACTAACACATTACACCTACTGAGTTACTGTACACCAATACACCACTTACAGTACACTAACACATTACACTTACTGAGTTACTGTACACCAACACGCTACTTACAGTACACTAACGCATTACACTTACTGAGTTACTGTACACCAACACGCTACTTACAGTACACTAACGCATCACACTTACTGAGTTACACACCAACACGCTACTTACAGCACACTTACACACTCTACGCATCACACTTACTGAGTTACTGTACACCAACACGCTACTTTACAGCACACTAACACACTACTTACAGCACACTAACACGCATTACTGAGTTACTGAGTTACTGTACACCAACACGCTACTAAACACATTACAGCACACCAACACAACTACTTACACACTAACACATTACTTACTGAGTTACTGTACACCAACACGCTACTTACAGCACACTAACACATTACACCTTACTGAGTTACTTTAACACACTACTTAAGTACACTAACACATACACCTACAGTTACTGTACACTAACACGCTACTTACAGTACACTATTACACTTACTGAGTTACTGACACCAACACACTACTTACAGTACACTAACTTACACTTACTGAGTACACCCAACACGCTACTTACAGTACACTAACACTTAACACTACACTTACTTACACCAACACACTACTGAGTTACTTTACACTGTACACCAACCAACTTACACACTACTTACAGTACACAACCATACACACTACTTACAGTACACTAACACATTACACTTACTGGAGTTACTGTACACCAACACACTACTTACAGTACACTAACACATTACACCTACTGAGTTACTGTTACACCAACACAATACTTACAGTACAACTAACACTTGGCTCATTTACACTTACTGAGTTACTTTACACCAACTACGCACTTACAGTACACTAACACATACACATTACACTTACTGAGTTACTGTACACCAACACAGTACTACAGTACACTAACACATTACACTTACTGAGTTTACTGTACACCACACACTGTACACCAAACACGCTACTTACAGTACACTAACACATTACACTTACTGAGTTACTGTACACCAACACACTACTTACTACCTAACACATAGTTACTGTACACCAACACACTACTTACAGTACACTAACACACTACACTTACTGAGTTACTGTACACCAACACACTACTTACAGTACACTAATGTATTATATTTACCGAGTTACCATATACTCCAGCAAATGGCTGGTGGTCTCTACAGTACTGGCTCATTTACTGCACGAGAGACATATGTATGACTACATGTCCAGACAAGGCGACAAATGCATGCATGTGTGCTGGTGTTTATCAGTCAGAGCGACCGGGCTATAGACGCAGTGTTTGTCTTGTCTTGTCTCGTCTGTATCCCGTCTCTCTAAGCAGTATGCAAATGCTTTCATGATTTATTGAGCACTTAATTGCATTTCCACGTATGAGCTTTCAGAAGTGGCAGTACACGGGAAAAAAACAGCCATTTTTCACCTTTTTTTCTTGGTCAAGTCGCTTGTTCTGTCACTGAACAATGAGGGTTTTGGGCGTGTGCTCGGTTGGTTAGCTCTGTTGAACTATGTGCCAGCAATGCTCGGTTTGCTCAGATCAATGCTGATTCTTGCCTTATTGAAAAGTACACATTTTAACCGCTGCGCCGTAGTAGGGAAGAACAATCAGGGCCTATTCAGAGCTGAAGGACACCCTCCCTCAGTCAACATTTGGCTCTCAAATCCATAGTGAGCTCAAGCTCTCTGGTCCCAGAATGCATCACTTACTTTCAATGCTTTGGATATTCATTTACAGGTCTATTGTGACCGCATGCTATTTTGGTGCTAACAGTATGAAAGAGGAGCAAGCAAAGTTGTGAAAGGCTGGAAATCGCTCAGCAGAAGAGTGAGGTTTAAAAAAAGCCCTTGATTTTGTGCGTTTGTGTACATTAGCATGAGGCTGCGATGATTGCTGCAAATGCAAACAACAGTAATCGGCATGTAATTGGGCCTGTTCTTACCAGTGGTGATTTGGTAGATTGCCACAGTAGCTCCAGCGGTAATTGCGATGGATGGAATATCTGAAACTGTAAAATGAGAAATCAGTATAAACTGATTACTTAGAGTAAAGCCAGCTTGAGGACGCTGGAGTTAACCCAACTTAGCCTTCTGAGTTCTTTAGTAGATATTTTGTAGCTCTGGATCTCTGTACATATCCACAGTATAGAATTTGTTTTATACTCAACTTACTTTCTACAGTGCAGCATATATTTATGGACAGTGTATTCTGGATACACTCCAGTGTCATTAAGTTGAGCTAACTCAACTTATACTCAAAAGCAGTATAACTAGTTACCATATAATTTAAAGTTGGGCTAACTTTGCAAAATATGCTAGTTTACTGTGAATTTATTATTTTTGTGCTTTTTATTATCATCGTTAATTATCCTTCATATTACGCTTATTGTATCCTTATCCTGTATTCCTATTGTATCCTTTTTATTTAATCTTCTTAAGAAAAAATCAATTTTCCAAAAAATATCTAATTTCTTTACATTTTATGATCCATTTTTTCATCTGTTTTAGTTTTAGTTTGCATGTGTATCATTTTATGTTGCATCTTATGAATTACTTTATTATATTAATTACTTTATTATATTATTTTATTTAATATAATATCATATTAACTAATTAAATCGGTTTGAGTGTAATGAAAATATGGTCCTTCATTTAATTTAGTTTTCCAAAGTAAAAACTTTTTCTGATTTTACTTTCTTTTTCAATCCCCTAAAAAGCCACACTTCTAAGTAGAGGTCGATTGATTAAATCACGTAGCTTATGTAGCTCTATGTAGATATGTTAGCTACATTTTGTCGCTGTACAATGAAAAACATGCATCTCCACTTTTGTCCATTTCTACTTTTATGCATCATCCTAACACATCAGCTGCTGTTTACACTGAATGAGAATCTCATGATGATGGGCAAAAAGAAATGGCCCAAACCTGTTTGGAAAGATGTCTGGTTCCATTGACTTACATTAAAGGTAAATTAGGGTTTTGGCCTCTCCTGTAAAGTTGCGATGCTTGTTTTTCTTTGGACAGCGACGATATGCTAGTCAGATATTTTTGTGTGCATGACATCACAGTCACAACAAACTGACACAGAATGCTCAGCCAGGGAAACAACAATGCCTAATTTGCCTATTTGCCTAAATCGTTTTGCCTTATAGTGAAGCATTTTGGGAATACACTCATTATTATAATAACTACGTATATATTGTATTGATATTATTTTTGAGCAAATAACGACATCTTTATTAGAAAATGAGCTTTTTAAATGTAATTCATTCTAATTTCTAAAGATCCCCCCCCCCCAAAAAAAAAAATATATATATATATAAAAAAAATATATATATATATATATATATATATATATATATATATATATATACCATATTAATTACACAGATACATGGCTGAACTAATGTTGTTCATTAGTTAGCTACTCATATGTATGTGTTATGTTGTGCTGGGTGAACGTGTGTGGGTTGTTAGTACGGTCATTGTGTGAGGGACGGTCATTGTGTGAGTGACGGTCACTGGTAACATGAAGCCTGTGGTGGAACTCCAGCCTCTTGTGTAAAGTCTTCCTAGAAGAACAGAGACTGTTATTGCAGAGAACTCCTTATTAATACCCTTGAACTAAGACAAAACACTTCTTTGGGGATCACTGATGTAACAAACCAAACCTTGTTATCTCTGAAAGCTTAACTTTATAGGAGAAGGAAAAATGTTCCTAACTTTAATGTAGGCTGTAAAGTTAATGTTAAAGTTAATAAATGTACATATCAAGGTTTTATTCTGACCATGTTGGACCTTTTTTATTGGTCTATTCAAAGTTAACACAATGTTAGAGGCAGCTGGCCTTTTCACATGGTCAAGAAAAACATAAACTGAAGAGTTACCAGGTTTAGATGTGGCACCAACCTTATGTTGATATTTTTAACATGGCCAAAAGTATGTGGACACCCCTTCTCATTATTGAGTCCTGATGTTTCAGACACAGCCTAACACCAGCTTGGCCACAAAGTGGTAGACCACCCAAACTCAACAAGTGGGGCTGGCAAGTCCTGAAGTGCATAGCGCAAACAAATCTGCTATCCTTGCATCACTTATAACAGAGCTTCAGACTAGCTCTTTAAGCAACAAACTTGTGTTTTATTGGTGGAGCTGCTGCATACAAGCCAAATATTACTATACACCATGGCAGGTGTTGGCTGGAGGGGTTTAAAGCATGTTGCCACTCTTGAGCAGAGTGCCACTCTGATGGATGAGTCTGGGATTAGCAGACGGCAGGAAAAAGGTGCCTACCGAGGTGTACAATCAATTATGAGCCAGAGCCAGACCTTTCTTTCGACATAAGTGCCTGACCCTACAAATATTTTTTGGCTCAATAGACACACGTTACCACAGAAACTTCCCAGAAGAGCAGAAGCTGTTTTAACTGCCAAGGTGGGGCGGGGTGGCAGTGCCCATGGTTTTGAAATGGGATGTCCCTGTGTGATGGTCAGGTGTCCACATGTCACAGTATTAGCAATTAACAGTATGGCACAGTCCAGTATACTGCCATGTATAATAATGTTTCAAGTGGGTTTAGATTCATATCAGTGATATCCTTGAACTCCACAGACCTGACAAACGGTACCACAGTGGCACACCCCAGGCAAAACTGCACTGGAGTCAGAGCAGCCATGTTTAGGGACTCACGAGAGCATGTACATCCCAGCAGTACACGTGCACAGGAACGTGTGTGAGCGAGTTGCCACTGAAACCTGAGCTTGGCCGGCTGAGCAATCTCAGGTAAAGTATGGGTAACCACAAACTCAAAACCCACCGCAGTCCATCAACCAATTCCCAATGCAAATGTGAAACCAGCCAAGCAAAGGCTGCCTTGTATATTACACAAGCACACGTGCACTGCTCCTCTGCGCGTAGTGCTCTGGCGCTGTGGCGCTGGCAAATCAGGCATGGACAAACACCTCATCATTCCTCGGAAGAAATAGAGTTTCATAATATGATGTTTGATACCAGTAAAGTTTTCAGTTGACTGTCTACACCTGGAGTGGCACATTCTTCATCACTTCCTGTCTATAGAAATGCAGTAAAACGGCATGAACGTTTGCTTGAATGGATGCATGTGGTGTGCAGATATGTGCTGGAAAACAGTGGACTCGAGCAACCCACCTTAGGGTGACCTCAACTGACCCAGAGCCTTATTCTCAGAGTCATCACAAACTGAAGTAGTTTAGTCAGAAGAGACATAATATGGAAACAGGTGGTCAAGAAGACTTGAGTTGTCAGAGCACATCCTGTAGGACCTGAGGGCATCAAAAGAAAACACCTTCCATTGTCAGCAGCCCACACTCCTAGCCTAGGCACAACTGATCACCAATTAAAGCACAATTTGAGATATAAATACAAACAGCAACAATGTGACATCTGGGTTCTTTGCCCAGATGTCACATAATTACCACATTTGGTTCCTCCAATGAACCTTTTGGAGTTGAGCGGTTTCTATTGAGTCCCCCACTGAAAGGCTCCTTAGGCAACCAAGATGCCAGAAGCTGGTATGTTCACTCTGGAGGGAATGCTGAATCAGTTATAGTGGGAATTCCACTTCAGTTACAGGGTGGTTAGAGAATAATTGCATTGTAATGAATCATCTCCTGAGAGCTCTCCCAATGTATGCGAGATATCAGGGCTAGAGCTGCACGCCGGATGCCTGTGGACGTTTCTTCTGGCTAGGGTTTACGTAATCGAAAGGAAGTGTGTGGAAATCTTGCTGGAATGTTGGCGCGAGTGAAAGGCACATGAAACCTGAGCAAGCCGAGCGTCTCACTTTGATGTAAGAGGCCCCCAGGCTGTAGTGCGACTGCCGCCATTTTGCTTCTAATTACAGTGGTTAGAGGCCATCCAGAGGCTCTTCTGTCAATTGGCCCTGCCCCTTCTGACCAAGCCAGGCCCATTCTGTCACTCTATTTTTACCAGCAAGCTGTCTTTCAGATGGAGGGTTGGTCAATTCCAGGGTACACAATAGTGTAAACGTGTAATAGTGAAAGGACATAGTTAAGGCATTTGAGGAACTTACTACGTAGTTAGTAATACGTACGCATCTTACATGCGCTTCACGTTCTGCACGGACAGCCTCTGAGTGATTTCCATTTGTATTGATGTCAGCAACTGACATGTGATGAAAATGTAAAGGCTGTTCTTTTTTTTCCTCTCCACAAAACAACACTGTGTGCACAACCATTCCGTCTCAGCAAATTCACTTTGACAGTTGTTCAGTTTGACAGAACAGAATTTACACTCATCATAAAACAATAGTTGCACAGATAGCTGCACCCAGAAGGAATCAACTGACAGGAATGAAACTTGGTGGGTAGGTTTGACACTGTGAGACATACGAATGATTCACGTTTCACGCTCAGCTGCACTTGTAACATAACCAATGCCGGGCTGTACCTGACTGACCCAACATTCACAATGGTGGACATTCAGTGAACAGTGATGCCCTCTATGAGTCATCCTGTTATTGCCAGCAGCATTGGCAGATGCCTGCAGTCCGTTACAGCAACCCTACCCTGCCCTAACACCTCATCCCCTAACAACACACCAAAGACTGTAATGGTGTCATTCTGGACTGTCACGGAGAGACTCCGAATGGCAGCGGGTCATCTTAAGTGACGAGTCCCGCTTTTGTCTTAGTGGAGGCGACTAACGAGTTTATGTGTGGAGGCACCGTGGTCAGCGACAAGACCAATGGTTTGTTGTCACTCCACCTCCACCCCTACCACAAAATCTACAGGAACTGCATGAGAATACTGAAGTTGCAAGAATGCCATTAGGAACTCCATGCCAGGATGTCTGGCATGTTGCCTGAGCAAACTGAGAGACATTACCTCTATCTGTGTAGCTCAATAAATATTGCCCACATGAGTGTATCATCATTTATTGCTCCTGGTAGCCTTTATCTTCCTTCCTACTAGCACTGCAATCCCACACTTCCTTCTGAGTGTGACTCTTCTTTTGATGCTGACTGTACTTTCCAGTGAAATAGGCAGTAAGTTCCAGTAAAAAGCAGCAAATATGCAAATATTTATCAGATTTAACACTTTAATAAGGTTTAGGTACAGCTGTCTATCTCAGGGTTTCTCAGTCTTTGGGCCCCGGACCACCAGTGGGCCTTGAAGCACCCTCTAGTGGTCCATGGGCCTGTACTCAAGAAGAGGTAGTAGTTTTTAGAGGACCTGGAAACATCATATATAACCATTAATATACAGGGGTTGGACAATGAAACTGAAACATCTGTCATTTTAGTGTGGGAGGTCTCATGGCTAAATTGGACCAGCCTGGTGGCCAATCTTCATTAATTGCACATTGCACCAGTAAGAGCAGAGTGTGAAGGTTCAGTTAGCAGGTAAGAGCACAGTTCTGCTCAAAATACTGCAATGCACACA
>JAMWET010001354.1:0-47500 GCA_024036415.1 Prochilodus magdalenae | reverse complement strand
ACTGCCTTTACTAAAGAACCCTAGAAAAGAACTTTTATTTAGTACAGGGTTTTACGGATGTGGAAATTACGGGCCAAATGGTTCTTTAGAGGATCGTATTTGTAAATCCAATTAATATATGTGAAGCTCTTACACTAATAATGAACCTTAACCTTATAACCTGCTTAGGTTATAAGGACCTAAGGAATGTTGTTAATGGAGAAACCCTTAAACTGTTTTTTTTTTTAAAAACCTTTGTTATTTGAAGGTTCTTTAAAAACATTTTCCACACTCACACATCCAAAACAAAAAGCAGGTTCTTTAGACATTTTGAAAAGGTTCTTAACAAACTCATTTGCACAAACCAATGTTCTTTACAGAACCTTCTGGAAAAAGTAACTCTTAAAAAAGAGAGACTCTTAGAACATTCTATATAGTACCAAAAACAAAATAGGGGTTCTATGATGTGTAACAATAGCAGAACCTTTGTGCTGGTACTATGTAAGACAATTTAATAAAACACTTTTTTTTAAAGAACCATTCATATCCAGCTTCCTGTTACACATAAGTAAATGCAAAGCACCTATTATGCCTGTAGGGTTCTCTGAGCGTTCATTGTTCTATATATAAGCATCACTGTTACTAAAGAACCCTGGTTACGATCTTACAAACCTTTATTTAGTAGAGATGTTTTACTGTCTTAAAAATAAAGATGCTGTGGTTCTTTGCACAGCACTTAAGAGGAACCGCCGGGTTCCCTAAAATTGCTTTAGCGGATGGTTCTTTAGGGAACCATATTTATTTGCAAGTCAGTTGACTGTGTGTGAAGAACCTTTTTAATGGAAGAGCTCTCAAGCTGATAAAGATCTCTAACATTATGAGAAGGTCCTTTACATCTCTAATATTATGAGAGGGTCCTTTACACCTTTAAAAGGTTTTTGGTCTCGTGAAACTAAAAGTGGTTCTTGGCTGATGAACCCATTTTCATGTGTAGATTATGTGGTCTAGGGAATGTTTATTTTCTAATGGAAGAACCCATCAATTGGTAAAGAACCTTTCTATTATGCAATGGTTCTTTAAAACCCTTTCTCACACTCACACATCCCATTTTCTAAAAAGCCTTGCTGATGGATCCATTTGTCCTTCAGATGTTTTGGAAAGGTTCTTGACACTCTTCCCATCTCATATTCTATAGAGTACCAAAACTTGGTTCTGTGACCCGTACCAATAGCAGAACGTTCTGTTTTGATCCCATGTACGATGATATTATAAATTCACTCCCTGAAGAAGTAAATGGTTTACCAGCTTTGCCATCCCCTTTAGTGCATGTGTTTACTAAGGGTGCATGGCTTTGCACCATGGAACCCTATATGGCCCCTTTATGGCCTGTGGAGTCTGCAGCGTGGACGAGATCTGACAGAGCCTGCGGTGGCATGACGTTATGATGACCAAGCTTTCTGTGTGCTCACGTTAGAATGAAAGGTTGCTCGTTCTTGTGACTTCAGCTGAACCTACGGCTCCTGGATTTCTCCATACCTGTCTGTCTAAGGTTCTTGTCCTGTCTCCACTAGCATTCTGGACTACAGCCAGAGAAACAAAGCTGAATGTGATTTACCGACAGCAGGCCACAAAACCGTCAATCAACCCGAGTGCCCAGCAGGGTAAATGAAGCGGGCTTGTTTGCGAACAAACAGTGGCAAACGTGTTCTCTGACTCCATGAGAACTTCATCTGCATGGCAAACACAGAGATGTTCTCACCTGTAGGATTTACCTGGTTCTCCACTGTCACTCTCTCTGGGTTTATAGGTTTATCCTTTATATATATATATATATATATATATATATATATATATATATATATATATATATATATATATATATATATATATATATAGATATATATAGATATATATATATATATACAGCATATTATTCAATCTTACCAATGAAAATACTTATGGTTCTTTGCCCTATGCCAGAGAAGTGACCTTTGGTTCAACACGTTAGTGGATCCTTAAAGAACCCTATCTGTAACACAGATAATCTGTGTGTGAAGAACCTTTTTAAAGGAAGAGCTCTCAAACTGCTAAAGGACCTTAACATTACGTGAACATGGTGATGGAACCATCTGCTTTTTCAAAGGTGTGCACATTACGTGGAGGTTCCATTTGAAAAAGTTCTTGATACTCACATTTACTAATAAATGGTTCTTTAAAAAACCTTTAAGCAAGCGTGTTATATGTTATATATGTTATATATGTTATATGTGTTATATATGTGTTATATATGTGTTATATATGTGTTATATGTGTGTTATATATGTGTTGTATATATGTGTTATATATGTGTTATATGTGTGTTATATATGTGTTATATATTGTCGCTGTCCAAAGAAAAACAAGTATCTCCAAAACACCAACTTTACAGGAGAGGACAAAACCCTGATTATATATGAATGTAAGTCAAAGGAACCAGGCATCATGAAATGTTTACCCAATGTAAACAGCAGCTCACCTGACCAAATGATGCCAAAAAATAGAAATCGGCTAAATTGGAGATACATGGTTTTCATTGGACAGTGACAATATATATGTGTGTATATGGTACTTTTATGTATATAGTACCAAATAAAAAAGTTCAATGACTTGTAACAAAAGCAGAACCCTTTATTTGATACTACAAAATCTCACTTTAAACTATTTATAACAGGTTTTTAATTACACAGAAGCAAATGCTAAGCACCTATTATGGGATTCACTGTTCTGTATTTAACCCTTGCCTTTACTACAGACACAATGGAAAACAACTCATGTACAAAAAAAAAAAAACTCTGAAAAGGTTCTCTAGGGAACCAAAAGTGCCACATAGCAAAATTGTAACAATAGCAGTACCTGAAAGCCAGTACCTGTAGCCTGATGGAACCATTTTCATGTTTTCAGAGGTGTATAATACGTTGCCTGCAGAACTGGTAAAGAACTATGGAGCTTTTGTGCAACTATTATTTTGATGACGAGTGTGTATTATATTATATTATATTATATTATATTATATTATATTATATTATATTATATTATATTATATTATATTATATTTACCATGATAAGTCAGTCAGGGAGCCAGAACACATTATTAGACACCAAATAAACCAGTAAACAATGATTTGTAATAATAAACAGCATTTGTTTATCTGCAGTAAGATTGCCCAAAGCGAGCTTCCACCTTGTTAGTGTACAGGTGAGCCGCGCCCCTCGTCGCTGCTGATTGGACGACGCCTCCTGTCGCGCGTTCTGATTGGCTGCTGCCTCTATCTGTTCACTTTCTATTGGACTGGGGTGAGGTACTTCTCCACAGGTGAGCGTACCTGAAGTGACAGAGGAAAAGCTGCGGATGTACCGAGCTCCAGGATTTACGAGCACACGGTGTTCTTTACCTTCACGGTTACATGCGCCTTAGCGGTCGGTAAAGGAGGACGAGCGTTACACAACAGCAGCAGCAGCAGCAACAACAAGAAGAACTTTTCAGTGGTTTCAGTCGACATGGCGAGTATAGGAGTGGCCGTGAGCGTCCCCGGCTCCGAGGAGAGGGCCGTTTTCACTCAGCTCAAGCCCGTGCGGCTGTCCAACGCGGATGGCGGGGAGGACTCGTCAGTGTTCGAGGACGTGAAGCCCACGGTGAGAGCGAAGGCAGGTCCCAGGCCTTCACCACGTCTCAGAGTAACAGAGGGAGCCAGCTCAGTGGGTAGCCTACCTGTAATGCGGTCTGTGAATACAGGGATATAGCCAGTCTGGGTGGCGGTGTGGTCGTACGTGGAGCCCACCCTCTTGTTTTGTAGTTGGGGTCATTTTTGCGTGAATGCCCCATTAGAGGTGCGAGTTAATGGCAACAGAGAGTAAATATTTGTTTATGCTTTTGCAGTATCATCATCAACAACAATAATAATAACAATATTACCATTAGCAATAAGCTTGTATGCCTCTATATATGTATATACAGATATTTACATGTATGTATGTTGTTGTTGTTGTTGTTTATGAAGCAAGTAGGTAAACAAATATTATTCTGTGCTCCAGTCATTTGCAGGTGGTTAACATAATGCCAGATTGGTGACCGTGCACAACAGCTCAAGCTTTTGTATGGTTGTGGACATACGCTGGACTTGTGTTTATATAGCACGTCTTCTTGTTGCCCACCTGAACAACACACGTGAACGACACAAACCCCTTTAATGCTACTTGCTTCGATTTGTTGCTGATGTGAAAACCATAGTTGTGAGAACCACCCTAAAAACCCCTGCCTCTTAATGAGACTGTAAATTACACACGGCACTGCTGAAATGGTGTTTCGTTTCTAAGCATGACTTTCTAAAGTGCCATGGCATCAGCTAGCTGCTTCAAGAGCCTGAAGCGTTCTTCGGCCTGGCATGTTGAGAAACATGCACGAAGAGCTTTCGTCTTCGCCTGTCCTGCTTGGGCAGGTAAACACTCCTCTCAGTGGCTGAGTTTAGCTGTTAGCCTATCGTGAGTGGAAAAGAAAAGAAAGGAAAAGTTGTTGAAAAGTGTTTCTGAGATCCACGGCATGGTGATGATGCATAAGCAGTCTAGTAATAACTTGCCTGCTGCTGTGTAGGCATGATTTCCAGCAATTTCCTTCGTGCTGCCATTTCCACGGCAGCTCTGAAGTGGCAATGCTTTGTGTCACCTGCCTGTAAAGCCCTGAGTCATCGCAGCGTTTCAGGGTGCTAAATATGGCCCACAATGTGGCCACTGTTACTGGTCTCCTGGTATATATGCTGTGGAACAGTAGTGTATGTATGTCGCTGCTGTCGGAACATAACCTTGTATTTCCATATTTGTCGTTGTTCCGTTTTGGAAATAATTGGACAGTGGCGGTTGCTCTTTGAATTGTGCGTACGTTTCATGATGAAGGGATGAAGAGAAACGGCTTAAAATGGCTTGGAAAAAATGTTCTATTGACGTACAATGAAAGAAAAGCAGTTGTATTTTGGGTGCAGTTATCATTTTGTGTCTCCGTTTATGAACGCCAGCTGTTCATGCTGGGTCTAAATTGAACAATGAATGGACTCAATACAATGGATGCTCTCTAATGACTTTGAATAAAAGAGGGATTCTACCCATTTTACCCAAGACCTCTATAATGTAATGGTTATGATGTAAGCAAAGTCGTTCAGAGCAGTTTGACACGAAATATGTCGCATTAGAGCGGTTAACGTCTTTAAAGCTCCAACACAAGAAGGCACTAGTAGGTCTAATGCCTGAGGCCTTGGTGTACAATAGTTATGACATTGGAGCTTTTGGGCTACAGTGTGTTCTTTAACGCTTTCATAGCACATGGAGGGTGTTATAGGGCAAAGCTGTCCCTATAGACTATATGTTTTCCCTCACACTGTAGGTTCAGTAGTTGTTTGGGATAGTAAATGAAATGGCTATGTAGTATTTGTGTTGTAGACACCACAATCCCTGGTTCCCATCACCACCACTGTAAAGAAATCTGACTCAGTAAGGTGATTTCACATCAAACAACTCAACATGACCTGTGCTTACATATGAATGAATGAAATGAATCAGGCAGAAATTAAAAGAAGAGTGTGATTCTCCTTTAACTCACATTGAAACAAAGTGTGCATTGTGTTAAAGTCCAGATGGACTCAGTTTAAAACCATGAATCGTTACTGAGTATGTTTCTGCTGGTAAAGGCCATTATAATAACCCTAGAATTGATGAATCCTCCGGATTTTTATTTCAGCAAAGCAGTTGACATTACTGTGAGTCAGTCACATGTTTAGAGTTTAGTAACTCATTACTAAGTGTGTTTCTGCCAGTACAGAACACTGTGGCCACATTAGAGCGGATGCAAATCAATTAATTATTAAATAATTCAATTAATAAAATGAAATTTGTTTTAACAAAACATAATATAGTATAGTACAGTGTGGTAGTTATAGTACTGTGTACTATAGTATAGTTGAAGGATAAAATGTTATATTAGTATGGCATAGTACAAATGTAGATTTGAATGTACTAGTTACATACTTTAATACCAGCAAGTACATTTTAAGCACATTAATGTTTTGTGACAAATGTTTAAATTCCAAGTGTAATAATTACAAGGACTATATATACATATATATATATATATATATATATATATATATATATATATATATATATATATATAGTTTATATAATATATATATTATATTATTACACTTGGAATTTAAACATTAGTCCTTGTAATTTCTAGTACATTAATATATATATATATATATATATATAGGTATATAGCTATATTTATGTGTATATATAGGTATATTTTAATGTACTAGAAATGCACTTTAATATGTACTTAAGTATGTCTAAATGAGTCTTTTCTAAATGTTTCAAAATAATATTTTTTAAAAGCACTAATGATATATATTTAGTATACCACATACATAGTTAGTATATGTAAGTAGTACACTTTCAGTACATTAAATATAAGTTCAAGGAAGTATACTTAAATAACTTAATTTCATCTTTCTCCTGGTAGTATAGTTATAATATAGTAATAATATAATAAAGTATAGTATAGTTCTAAAGTAATAATAATATAGTGTAGTACAGTATAGTAGTTACAGTATAGGGTACGGCAGCAAAGTTAAAGTACATTATAGTATATTATAGTATAGTACTATAGTATAGTGCCTATGAATAATGGAGTGCTGCCATGAGGAAAGGTTGGGTAATGGTTAAATAGTTATACATAAAACTGCCACTTATGCAATTTGTATTTATTCTATCAGTGTGTTTCTGAGCAAATAAACCTTCACAGCCCAGATAAACAGCCTATTCTATCAGATTTAAGGTGCCGAAAATCCTATACACACTACTGTACATCTGAGTAAGAGATCAATAGCTCCAATTAAGCTTCCTATAAACAGGTAGTTTCAGTCACATGGCTACTTTATCTTTATCCTCCCTTATTAGACTTCTATCTTCATTTTGGCTGCATACTGTAGATACGGCTGTCTCGGCCATTATCTTCATTTGGTGCCATGTCATGTCTCCTGCAGTAGCACAGTCTGTGGCCGCTGTAGTTGTATCAGCGTTAAGGGTCAGCCAAAATGGCTCCTTTACAAGCCAACGTACAAGCTACAGTGTTATCTGTTTTCCCCGTGGCAATAAAACATCCTTTTGGTCTCAAAGGTTTTGTTTTCCCTCTCTGCCATCCTTGGATGATTTGTGCTGTTATTGCTCGGGTTAACAGACAAGGAACCTATCAGTGCTCTCGTTTATGGGGAATAGTGGACAAATCGCCATCTTTCTGCATTCCTTTTGGCCATAAAGCACAATTAGTTCCGAGACAAGAGCATTTGTTTTGCAATTAGGAGCGAGGTCTTTGAACTATTTCGCTACCTGCCCCTCTGAACGAGGCCTCTCTAGAGACCCTGTGAATAAGAGATGGATAGAAATGGCTTTTGCTATCTGCAAAATAGAGCACGCCAGACAAAGGGTTGTTTCTGCTCATTATTTGCATTGCTTGATTTGGATTATGCAGCGTGAAGCAGCACTCGCTCCTTATGGGCTTTACTTAATGCTGAAGGCACATGAGCTTGGAAAAAAAAGGGGGTGTTTATTTATGCCAACGGCTATGTTTCCCCCCCTCTCCCGCGCTCCGTCTCCTATATTCTCCCATGCTCTCCATCTCTCGCTTGTTATCAACCTCTGGCGTACATAACTGCGCAGTTGTAAATGTCCTCCAATCATTAACCCGCGGGATCTTGGGCCAGGGTTCAGGTGCCCTCCGTTCTCCTGACACAAAGACACAATGAATAGAGCCCTCGGGCCGTGTTGCTCAGAGAGGGGGGAGCAGGGCATATGGGCCAAATAGGGGGGCACAGCCAAGGTCACTCTGGCTGCCAGCAGGACCACAACACAAGGCCTGTTTGTACTCAGGTCTAATAGCACGGGCACCGCTCCTGCCAGGCCCTATAAAAAATAAAACAAATCAAAAGTCATTTTCCATTAATTACCTGGTTTTATCTTTCCAAAAGCTGCTCTGGTCAAACGTGCTGGGGCCTTACAGCTGTTAGCGTAAGCAGAGAATGCATGAGTCTACGTGTTGGGGTATGCGGTGCCCACAGAGGTGAATCAGTTAGTGCGTATAGATGAACCCATGCCACAAGTGCTTTGCTAAGGAACCGTGCTGGAAGATCAACAATATGGCCACTGTTGACATAGCTGGTCGAATATCTGTACACAGAGATGCTGTTGAAATACTTGTCATCCACCACTCTGTTGACTGCCAATGCTGCAACAACTGAAGCCAGCTGGGGAGCTATTTCAACACCTCGGCCTTTTTGGCATGAGCTTGGTGCTGTCCCAGGCCTTTGTGGACATATCCAACATAGAGGCATCTTTTTAATGTAGCTCTTTGGTGAACCATCAACCTTACAAACCTTTCACAAGTTTCTACTTACTCAATCCGCCTGTTCGGTGCCCAAATCTTGTTTCTTTAGTTTAGTGCTGGAGCTAGAAGGCTAGACGTCAATGGCCACCCAAATCTTTTCTGTAAATGCTTCCTCAGAATGCCTCTCAAACCAGCTCAAACTGCATCCAGGTCTTCACTAACCTCGTTTAGAGCATTCCCACGACTTTGCAGCAGCCATTTTAGACGACTGTTGTGCTTTACACATCACTCAGGCCATGAATTCTACAGATTCCATAAATACATTCAATTTCTGATGCTGCTTTTTATTATGAGCTGTTAATACTGAACGTTCCACCTTAAGATATATGTGAGAGATGAAGTTTAGCACAACACGTGTTGCTTTCCCCGGCATTCAGCTACATCGGTGCAGTTCTGTCCGTGTGAGCTTCATGAAACCATGGATGCGGTTTGAGCAGGGATGCATGTATGGAACTTCAGTTGTGTTTGGTAGCAACGCTAGCGTCCTAGCCTAAGGGCTAAGCTAAATAAGCAATATTTGGACACCAAACATGTCTTGGCTGTTCAACAACGTTCAGGGAAAATGGAAAAGATTGAATTACTTTAATGATATTTAACTGCATAGGTTTAACATTCTTTGTATGTTGAACTTTAGTTGATGTTATTACCCTTCCTATTCTTGAGGACCAATTCCTCACCTACCTATGAGCTTGAAGATTAAGGGGTTAAATCGAGGCAGTTTATTGGGTTTATTCCGAAACTGTTGTTTTCGCCGTTCTGTTTTCACACGTTGTTTATCCCATGTTTCTTATCGCATGTCATTGTTTTGGTTTTGCTTTTTGTTCTAGTCCCTTGAGATTACCACACCTGTGGGGTTTCTATTTACTTTTCTGCACTGCAGGGCCGTGTCTTCTCATGCATTTAGTGTAGCGAGCTTTGTTGAAGCAGGAAATGTCGGCCCAGGGATATGAATGCATACCAAGCTCTGGAGCCACAAATCAACTTCTTACAGATGAAGAGAGAAAGTTGAAGGATACTGTTGAGCTGCCCTCCCCATCTTCGTTCCTTCAAATATGGGTTTTATGGTAGACTGGCTAAAGGGAGGGCACCTCATTCTTGGCATCACTAAAGACAGGGTCTTTTTGACCTCTTCTTGCCCTGAATCTCATTATTCGTAGAACAAACTGGGCCAAAATGAATGGTATACTCAAACGTGTCCTTAGGAGAGTGCCACCATTTGAGTAGTAAGCCCATATAAAGAATGCCCATTCATTAAATCTCGCTCGGACCATTCCATGCCAAGAAGTTTTCCAAAAGAAGGTTTGACCAGCGAGTCTTTTCATCTTGCTTACTTCCTCTTCTTCTGATTCCTTTCAGACCCCAATGGAGCTGGATAAATACTTGCCCCAGACTGGACCCATGCTGTGCACGACCTCTGCAGACAAGAAGTACCGTCGGGAGAGTGCTTCAGTGGTGGACGAGTATTTTTCAGATGAAAAGCCTGCGCCCTACAGCCTTAACATCAACGTGATCCTACCCAACACCACACATCTCCGTACAGGGCTATACCGTCCAGGAAAACCTGTGGTGCCGCAGATCAAAACCGAACCTGGGGTGGATGCTCCTTGCAACATCCAGACGCTTCCCGACTTCACTTCAGTCTTCAGCATGCCCCAGACTGTCAACAGCCTGTTCATCAAGCCCGATTTGGGCGCCACGGATGAGCTCCACATTGGCCCCCAGCAGCCGCAGGTCTACCAGATGCCCGTCAGCAGCAGCGACCTCACCTCAATGACTTTCTCCCACAGCCAGGCCGTCAACGGAGCAGGCAGGACCATGCTCAACCTGAACGCGGTAACCCTCACCACACCGCCAGGTGACTTTGTGATGCCTGAGCAGTTCTATACCCAAGCGCAGCCCCACAGCCTTCCCCCGTCGCCGCCCAACTCACAGCCAGGTAGTCCCGAGAACCAAGCGGAGCTGATTAACACAGTCCCCCCACCCCCGCCGTATCAGGCCCGAGTGGGACTAAAAATGGGGCAGATGACCCCACACTCTGTGCTGATGACTCACGGACAGGGCGTCCTCACCGGGCCCAGATACAACCGAAGAAACAATCCCGAGCTGGAGAAGAGGAGGATCCACCACTGCGACTTTCCAGGTTAGCAGCAGACCTGCATTGTGGGTCACGTTTTTTGTGAGTGCTATGTAGGTGAGGCTCAATTACCTTGCCTCGTTTTCTCATTTCAGTGTCTTCTTTTCCTCTTTTATAGGATGCACCAAAGTTTACACAAAGAGCTCTCACTTGAAAGCACACCAGAGGACACACACAGGTAAGAAACCGACAACACAAACCTGAATAGCTGGGTTCCAGGCACTTGTAACTGCCTGACCGCATGCTATGTACCACCAACACAAAGCCTTTAGATGCACCAACAGAGAAGATGGCCTAGGGGAAACAGTGATAAGCAAGGAATAAGAGGACATGGGTGGAGGGAGAGATTAATTGACTCTCTTTTCTGGCTTTTATACACATTTTGTCTGCATGCCCGTACAAGCCCTGCACGCTTCCCCAAGGGGGGAATCGTCGAGTGGCGGAGGAAAAACCTGTTCCTCCTGCTTTTTCTGTGCCTGCCTTGGTGGGGGGGGTTGAAAGAGTGCTGCAGGAGTGAAAGAGTGCTGCAGTTTCACTGTGTTCAGCTCTCCGTAAGATGAAACCCAGCCGCCCCTCCACGTCTCAGACTGAGACTCAGAACTCTCCAGTAAAGCAGCAATGAGTGAGCTGGACGGGGATCTGGTAAACCTTGTGAATGCCATGTGTAGGATTATCAAGTGCCTCCCAGTCCCATTGTTTCCACTGTCGCCCCTCTGTTGGTTGTACTGTGGGAGTGGTACGGAGGGATTCCCTTTAACCCTAAGGCGTTGTTGCTTTGTTATGCCTAACGACAGAAACTGGGGGCTAATGTCATCCTATTCTGGAAGACTGGCTGTATGAATGGCTAGTATGCCCCCGTTCCTTTTTAGAGGATAAGGTGACAGTTGGTCTCCATAAGCTTCACGTTACCAAACGGTGATTCGCATTGCACTGGGGATTGTTGGAATAACAAACTGCTTTCATTGGACGCCGTTAATTACAAGTGTCAGCTGGGCTCATCTATTATCCATTTTTCCAAATCACTGCCTTTTTTGCAAATCTGCTGAGTCAGAGAGCTTGGCTAAGTAGAGAAGATGATCTGCGGTACAAGTCTCCAGGTGGGAGTTTAGTGCCGTCAGCCAAGCATTTCTGGAGCTACACTAAATATGAGTTCCGCAGTGGTTGCTGGCACCTCCCCTAGAGTACCAAAAGTTGCTCTATGATATTGCTTCAAGGAAGCCGGTTTTGGCACTTGTTGTGTTCCTTTGTGAGGATCTATAGATCTTTGAGGAACAAGATGGCTAGATTTGGGACTGAGCTTTATCTGAAAGTTGATGGAACCATGTGTTCTGGTCTGTTACTCCTTTATTATGTAGTTACACAATAGACCTACTCACCTTTTGACCCTGTTTCCAGTGGCACTGCACCCTCTTGTAGAAGGTCAACTAAACCTAGATGGTTTTTGGTTTCAAGGGAGCCTCTTGAGGGTTGACCCCTTCATGGTGAAACTGGCCCAAAACACCTTCGGAGCTCTAGAACATTCAGTGCTGACAACAGAACAGGGCTTTGATGGTAGGACCATTGACAATAGATGGTTGATCAAAGCGGTAAGGTTGTTCTGCATAGTTCTGCGAATTATTTTATGCTTGGGAGCTAAATATATCCCAGCCCCCATGACTAGGTGCTCAAGATAAGTTTTAATCTAATAGTGTTATCAGCGTGGTGTTTGCCGCTCTCACTAATTTTGGCCAGGCTTATGAGTTAGACTCAAAAGTTGACTTGACGCCTCGATGGCAATAGAAAACACGGATTCGAGCATGAGCATGGTGGACTCATGGAGTCATATTTGTGCAGAGCACCATATGATCTTGGCCGCTTTACTTGTTGTCCACTCTCCTCAAGTGGGAGCCGTTGCTAAAGTCCTTTGGATGGCCCTTAGTGGGTTTTATGAGCATCTCTGAGAGTGTGTGCTGTTTACACTGATTGAGTCAAGCCGCCAGTAGACGTTCATAAAAATGACAATGTCTGCGCGCAAACTTTATATAGTGTTATAACGTCCACGGATTGCTAAGAGGACACTACAGATACTGCCTTTACTATCCCACTTCCACATTTTATTGTCCGAGTTATACTTGTATGTACGTGTATGTCTGCCTGTGTGTGAGAGCAGTAAAATGTCTTCGCGATAACAAATCAACCGTTGCGCAAGCGCCAGCTAGCCAAATACTGTCATACTTTCTCTGCTGTTTATACAAAATTGGCCTTTTAAGTGCAGACACCAAAGGCTAAAGAGGCCAATAGTGGGCCTGTGCCTTTGAAAGGCCTCTGTATGTCACTAGGCTCTTTTTGTCTGCTGCGTGTGCTCGGTGATGGTAGTTCCTCTTGAGGTCTGATTGAGAGGGAAGGTAGAGTTAATGCCTTTGACCCCGTGAACAGGTCCAGGGTTTAAACAAATACACCTGCTTACACCAGCCACACAGGGCCAGCTTAGTCAGTCCCTTTTTATGTGAACACTTGACCCTGGAGCTTCACCTGCGTTTGCCCTTGATACCAAAGCCAAGCATTTTCACTTTGGTAAGCATGCTTCATTGAGCCATCTGTGTTAGCAATAGAGAATACCACTACACGGATGGAATACCACTGAGGGACGTTTGAGTGCACACCAGTAGATTACAATTAGAGTTTAGAACCATGTGCCAGCAGTGTTTCGCACACAGAGGAATTTATCTACTGAAGTGGAACACACTTACACACTAGTGAACACACACCTAGGGGGCAGTGAGGACATTTGCCCGGTGCGTTGGGCAGCCTATGCCTGGGAAGCAGTTGGGGGTTAGGTACCTTGCTGAAGAACCCTTCAGTCATGTCCTGTTGGCTCAGGAATGTGTTTTCTACCGCCAAGCAAGAGCCACCTAGAACTGCCACCTTAATCCCTCACAGTGACTCCCTACATTTGTCATTCAAATGTGAAATCATCCGTCATATCGGTGTGGAAGGTAAAGGATGGTATAAAGGCCGTCTCAAAGTGGACTCCTCTGTGAGCATCTCTTCAATTTAGCTTATGCGCTTCCAGCCTGATCACATAATCTCAGAACACAGTCATGCTAATAAACTCACGCCATCAGTGAATGAACACTGGCCCATGCCACATGAATGAAGCACAAAAGAAAGGACCTGCTAATATTTACCTTTCACACCCAGGAGACAACTGTCTTACCTGTGCCTGAAAATCTATCTGACCAGGGGTCAAAGTATTGCTTGGGTTCTGTCACATAAAACACATGGGAAAATAATTAATAAGCAAAGATTCATATTTCAGGGCTTTAGATACAGTACTGGAGAGTATAATAGACTGACCATTGCTATCACACATAAGCTCTTAATGAGTCACTGAGTCTCTCTCTTCCTCATACTCATGCTTCTTGTTGTTGTTTCGTTTGGACTAAAGTAAAACATTGTCTCGTGTTTCCAGACACCACCGTGTCTCAGTGTACGTGCTACTGCTCTGTAGGAGGATATTACGCTGTAACTTTAGGAACCACCTGCACCAATGGCGAACCGTTCCATTCGGCGTCTTATCAGCCATGGAAATGACTTGTGTGTTTACACAAGGGAGGCGTATTGCTCTCAAAACCACAAGCACTAATTCACATAACTCGTCTCTAAGTGGCATTTAAAAATGTCATGGTATATTTTTGCCCTCCCCTCCCCACCCTGGTTCTCCCAACATGTTGGAACGGGGCTGTTCGCAGCAGCCTGATGAATTAAAGACGGGTTTTCGTTATGGGCATGAATGAACGACGGTTATTCTGACTGGGAATCCCCAGAGTTCTCTGTTGAGTTTCAAATAAGGGTAATGTTGGCTGCAATAAAATAAAGGTTGAGATCTGAGATCTGCTGAGATCGAGGCGCATTTCACAAAGTAGGACGCCATTTTTAGCCAATTATTTTTTTAGCCAATTTCAGTCAGTGGTTGAGATGTAAACTCATTCAGAATGGTTTGATGTAAAATGTAGAGACTTGCTATTGTCTTTAACAGTGGTAGTATTAGGAACCAGGGATCACCACATCTGGAGCCCAAATATAGACAATGTATTCACATTTATTTCTAGATTTCTGTATCTATGTACATACAGTATACGAGTAAAGCTGATAAGTACTATTGTTGAATTCTGTATTGCTCTGTAATGCAGAGCATCTTACATCTTTACAGAAAATGTATATTAATCCAAAACATTAAACACATCAAAACTGTTAAGAATATTTTTTGTCATAACCAGTTTGTATTCACGTTTGCATGGCTCTGTCCTCTGCCCCATAACTCATGAATGGGCTAACGTACAAATATGCTGCGTAGGTGTATCATATCTGTAAGTTAACCCTTTCCCGACTTCTGCAGCATAGGATAGAGCCATGCAAACTTTCTATACAGTGAGTTAAACTCTCCGGACGTCTGCCGTCACCACGTGAACGATTCTGACTCGACAAGTTTATCATGTACTAACTTTCTGTGAGGTGCCGTTCATACGCATTGAACCCTGTTAGAACCCTCAGAGTCCACTTTATAAGCTGTTTGCATGGCTCTGTCTCTATGCCATGATAGGGCTAACTTACAAACACAATACATATGTGTATCATATCTGTAAGTTAACCCTCTACCGACTTATGCAGCATAGGATAGAGCCATGCAAACTTCCCATACGGTGCATTCCTCAGGTACTAAGGGTTAAACTCTCCAGACGTCTGCCACCATCACCACCACCACAGCGAAAGATTCTGACTCGACAAGTTTCCCCAGAACAGATCATTTCATGCCAAACCGCTCTGAATAACTTTGTTTACAAACTCAACCGTCTAATTTGGCAGAAATTGTGAAAAATCTGAGTAATTCCTTTTTTAGGCAGAAAGCGAGTCGAAACACGCTGCTCCTGGTCTCCTAAGACTTTAGACTTAAGTTATCTGCTTTGTGAAACAGCCATCCAAATAAGGACTGAATTTCCGGCGAGCGTCTCAGGGTTGTCTGTGAGAGTGCTGGAGAATTAGTCCATGGAGGAGATTTGTATCTGTATGCATAGCATGTGATGGGTAGTCTGATGTGGAGGTCTTATTATGTTTGTGTGTGTGTTCGTTTCAGGTGAGAAGCCCTACCGCTGCACTTGGGAAGGATGTGACTGGCGTTTCGCACGTTCCGATGAGCTCACGCGCCACTATCGGAAGCACACGGGAGCCAAGCCATTCAAATGTGTGGCATGCAACCGATGCTTCTCACGCTCAGATCACTTGGCGCTCCACATGAAGCGTCACCAAAACTGAGAGACTTTGTTGCTTTGTTGTTTTTGTCTTTATGTTGTTTTGTTTTTGTTTGTTTTTCAACTTTTTTTGTAATATTATTTTTATTATTAAGTTTATTTCACCGTCTTCACAAAGATCAAATCATCTTTAACTTCAAAGGAAAAAAAAATAAAGAGCTGCCAGTGCCATGTGACCAGCTCCGGGCCTACAGAACATGGACTGAACATCTATTTTGGAGTTTTGCCTGCAACTGATACATGTTGTTGTTGTTTTTGTAATCTGTAGACAGCTGTAAATACTGTATGTTTATACGTGAGTGTGTTCTGTATTATACAGCGAATGTTTTCAAGTCTATAGCTGACCTCAGCCTTCCCATTTTGCTCTGCAAAGCAATCGGTACTACACCACAGCAGTAATGGTCAGGTCCGCGAAAGAGATCACTTCATCCGTTGGCTGGTTTTATGAATGTTTGCCTCATGACTTGATCGAGTTTCAGTGAATTTGTATTCCCACCCCCACCCCACCAAGATGATAAGCCAGGTTAGGCCATTGTTCAGCATGCCAGTGCATTCTAGCCTTCACTATTTATATTGGGTTTTATTTTCGCCCCCTTTTATATAAGAATCTCAACTTGTTTGCTAAAGCGTTAAGATAGAGCATTGAGTAATGTTTGTTTTCCTCGGAGGCCCGTATCCATGGAAACAAAGCTTTTTATGGCGAGCTTGAGTAACAAGTATCGCTCTCTTCGATCACCAACTTGGCAGTCCATCTCGCTGCGTGCTGTATTAAAGGAACTACATTCAGGATCCGAGCCTCCTGTGATCAGTTACACGCATGACGCTGTATTCTCCCTTGAAGGTGTCCCTAGAAGCCAGCGTGGATAATCATTATAGCTATGAACAGCGAGAACAGCGGTGTCCCGTTCTGATTCTAACAGTCTAACTTCCTCCCAAGGCTGGATCTGAAAGACTGACCCCACATTTCTGATACTGCCTTAACTGACGTCTCGGCTTAGTAGTGATACATATACCAAAACACCCAGCATTGTAAGCCCGTGTCATCTTATCACCCAATATCTGTGCCAAAAATATGAATTAGATGAGCTGGTAGGGACTATCTGAAATAGACAAAGACTGAAATCTAAAAACGGCAGTCTTGGATTAAACTCTGGCCAATAACAAAGAACAAACCTTTTCTGTCTCTGCCTGCCTTTAAGTGGTGTGCCTCAAGGCCCACTATTAGGGCCTATGTGTTTTTATTTCTAAAGACACTTTGTAAGCACTTCCTGCTCACGACTCAAGGTTCTCTGTGTGCCTGTGTACATTTCCTTCACTAGCTGTATGGAGGGAACTCTGACGCACCATGAGGTATTGTACATACTGTACGTAATAATAACTAGCCTGTAAATATGTTTTATTTGTTGTTGTTGTTGTTGTTATCTCTCTCTCTTTTGATTAGTGTTTATTTGTATTATGAACAAATGGGATCTGTTTCGAATGGGTACATATAGTTGGAGGTTGCTGACATGTGTCAGTGCGACCAATACACAATCATTTTTGTAACGTTTCTGGTTGAATAGGGAAAATCTCTAAAATAAAATTCAAATCAAAACCAAGTTGTCCTAGGAGTGGCCTTCATTTCCCAGCTTGTCCGACATTGCACCTATATTTGACCATTTCCTTATTAGCCATGTGCAGTGGTGTCAAGAGATCTACAAGGGGATAACACTTCCTTGGAAACGAGACAATAAAGCCCTTTGTTGAGGCGTCCCAACGCTGAGGGTTTTCAAAAGAATTGTAATTGTCTCGCAGTAGTTTCTTAGCAAGCTTGGTGAGGCATTAAAAAGCCTGATTGATTGCCTTTAAGTGGAAACCAACTGGAGTTAATCATTACCACCACCTTGACTCCAGCTTGAGACGGCATTCGTTCCAGTTTGTGCCATGTTGTTGATCTGGTTTAATGTTAAAGCAGTGCTGGCGTGACTGTAGCATGTTTATTGGCAGAGATTCTGATGGGCATACATTATAAATACTGTAAGACACGTCCCAATACCATAAGCCCGCTTGACAGATCCAACCTCCTCCTGGACATGAGAACACTAAAACAGGCAACCGGTTTCTGGAGCCGTACTTATGCAAGAAAAAGGGCAGCAGTTTGAAAATAATGGAACTGGGTGGGACAGGGCTTAGCCCGCACTGAAAATAATAATTATACCGTCTGCCAAAATCTTTTACTGACGAGATCCCCTAAACAATAAAAGGCGATTACTCAAGTGGTGAGCCACCCTTGTTGTTATAGCGATACACTGTAGCATGTGTACAGAAAGTGCCTGCCGGAGAGCGAACGAACCACTACACCCTCGTTCCTTTGTGAACGAACATTGCCTCTTACCGAGGCACACATCTTAGCATGTGTTTCTCAGGAGAGAGATTAAAGCTCTGTGTGCCATCTCCCGAGGGATGGGTGATAAACTCTTCACTGCTCATTCCTGAGGCCTCATAAGCGATTAGCACAGCACAGGAATCCAGTTAAAACTTGCCTGCCTCTTCCTCATGACTCTACATTAGATGAGCTTCGCTGCACATGGATTTTTTTTTTTTTAGAATATATGTGTATTTAAAACAGACGTAATTACAGGATCCCTGAAAGACCCTTGACTAATAGGGTCTCTGGGAATCTCCATACAGACCCTCACCACCACAATAGTTGGACACTTTTACCATTGAACAACTGCTGGGCTTTAATGTACGGAACCAGTCAAATGTTTAGATACACTTAACCATAAAAGGATGGTGTTGGTGATCTTAAAGACTCTACAGGCTTACACAGTTGAGATCAATACACTGGAACTGGAACAATACACTCGCCATCAAAAGAATAGTTGCACAAATAGCTGCACCCAGAAGGAATCAGTCGACAGGAATGAAACTCGGTGGTGTAGGTTTGGCTTTGTGAGACATGTCAGAGATTCAGATTTCACACTCGGACATGCATGTGATGTAGGCAAGAACAGGCCTTATCGCTGCACCTGACTGACGCAACTACCGCGATTGTGGACATTCAGTGAGTAGCGATGTCCTCCATGAGTCATCCTGCGATGTTTACATGCTGGACGGTCATGGTGGAGGCACTGCGGTCAGCAGCAAGACCGACAGTTTGTTGTCACATGTCCAGAAGGCCTGGTGTCACTCCACCTTCACCCCTATCGCTAAATCTGCAGGAACTGTGTGCGAATATTCAAGCTGCATGGATGGATTATCACTGGACACCATTAGGAACCTCTACAGCTCCATACCAAAACATCTGGATGTTGTATTAGTGCACACACAGCTGCCTAACGCCATACTGAGAGATACTACTTCTGTGTGTGTAGCTTAGTACATATTACCCATATCAGTCTAAACTGATCATCATTTATTGTTCCTGGTGACCTTTATCTTCCTCCCCAATAGCAGTGCAGCAGAATTTGTCCAAAACTGCTAAGAAAAATATTAATAATAATTAATAATAATAAATGTTCCTCCTGTAAGGTCCATTTTGGGGGTGTTAAGGTGGACTGTATAATTCCATGAGTGCTTTTATACTGTATATTGGTGTCTTCACTTTTTATCTAAAGTAAAGCATTAAGCTAGATATAAGGAGAACCGTCTATGAGTAGTTGTGTCTAAGCTTTTGACTGGTGCTGGTGTTTCTTTCAAAGCAGAACATTTTTAGCTCAACAATAAACAGCTAGGAGAAGCCTGGAGAAAAGAACTACAGCCAGACCATGACGCACACCTGCATAAATCAATCACTGAGACGTACACCAAGCTATTCAGCTTACCTACTTGACGTGAAATGGTGCCGAACTTACAGACTCTGAATTCTTTACATTGTTGCTGATGGGAACCAGACGTCGCAATGTATACAACACAAATATAAGCAAATGTTTTATTTACTGTCCAAAACCGCCAGTGAACATACACATCTTCAGGGTTTCAAGTACTATCACTGTCCAAAGAGACCAAAACACTGAGACCAAACTTTTCAAATGGAAGTTAAAGAGATTTTATTCCAGGCTAATCTGGAGCATTTCTATTAGTTATATGTTCATGGGATTTTCAGGCAGGGTTAAGGGGGGGCTGCTGAGCTTACACGACAAAATGGATAAAAGACCATTTGTAATGTTAAAAAAAGGTTGAAAAATGTTAAACATTTCGTTGCTGTCCAAAGAAATATCCAAAATCCCCAAAATGGCAATTTTACAGGAGAGGGCGAAAACCTGATCTAGTTTTAATGTAAGTCAATGGAACCAGGCTTTCTTCCAAGCAGTGTTGGGCCTTTTCCTTCGGTCCATTCGTTATAAAACTGTCACACAGTGTAAACAGCAGCCGCTGTGTTTAAATGATGCATAAATGTCAAAATCTACAAAAATGGAGATACATGTTTTTCCTAGGTCAGCAAAGAGGGCTGGACTATTTGGCTTATCATGCACTCCATGCACCTCTCAACCATGAATGTATTCTAAACTCAAGTTTTAGGCCAAAGTTTTATCACAAAACTCTCATAAAAGTAATGACTCAACATCAGACAGCACACTGAATACGATATGTAATAACTTTCTATGGGGGAGGCATTAAACTCCTCATGTCTGATTCCTCTCTTCTCTGGAATAGAGCGTGTCACCTCAGACCACTCTGGATTACTCTGTTTAAGTTTAGGCCATTTAATCATGGTAAATCAGCAGAATGACTATATTATCCACCTTTCACCGCCATAATTCCATTGTCCAAAGAAAAACAAGTATCTCCACAACGGCTGCTGTTTCACAGGAGAGGGGAACAGCCTCGTTTCATTTGAATGTAAGTCAATGGAACCAGAATTTTTTTTTCAAGTAGTTTTAGGCCAGTTCGGTTGGTCCATTCATCCCACTTGGCTTATGATGCACTTCATGCAGCTCCCAATCATGAATGAATTTTAAAAGAGTTCATTTGAGTTTTAGGCCAAAGTTTTATCACAATCTCTCATAAAAGCAATGACTCAGACTTCAGGCAGTGTACTGAATATGATATGTAATAACTTTCTATGGGAGAGACATTAAACGCTTTATGTCTGGTTTCTTTCTTCATGAGAATGGAGCCTTTCATGTTAAAACACCAATGTTTAAGTTTAAAACCACTTAGATATGCAAAAATGGTGGTAAATCAAAGGCATTCAGATATTATCCACTTTTGGCCACCATATACACAATATACTATATATGTATATATGTATATGTGTATATATGTAACGTCATCGTCCAATGAAAACATGTATCTTGTCAAATTTGACTTTTATGCACCATTTGAACATGGCAGCTGCTGTTTACACTGTGTTCATATTCTTTATGAATAAAGGACCAACAGAACTGTCCCTGAGAACGGGTCTGGTTCCACTGGCCTACATTAAACCTACATTAAAGCTAATCTAGGTTTTAGACCCCTCCTGTAAAGTTACCATTTTGGAGATACTTGGTTTTCCTTCATGATCAACTTGTTTACGTTTCTGCCCCCGTAAGTATATGCAGAGAAGCATTTGCAGAGTCCATTTCCATTTACCAGGAAAGTCTTGAAGTTCTTCATAGCTGCATAATAAAGAACAAACCTATTTTCCTCTTCCTCTTCAGATCTTCTTCTTCTTCTGGTCCTAATGAGTCATAATATGTGTTAATGATTCGCCTACAGCCCGAGCAGTGAATGCTGTAAAGACAGAGTTTAGATCTTTATTCTGTTGGGTTCTCGGGGCAATGAACCTTTAGGAACAGACTATGGCAAAGTTAGACTTTTAGTCCGGCCTGTCTGCTGTCTTCTTATTATCAGAGATCTACATGTTCAGTCCAAGTTTAAATACCATATATGTTGAGACTTGGTCACTGATTAATGAACGTAGAGAAGATCCATAAGTTAAAGAAGAGTTACCCCATCTGTCTTCATAGTTGAGTTGTGAATATGTAAACAAAGCCATTCGGACCGGCTGGGTGTAAACGGGCCAGGTCTAGAGAAACGACACTTTTGGAAGTGTTCGCAGGTGCGATACTGTTTGAAGTATGGAGTTGGAATACGACTCATTTTGAAATCATTTATTTTAAAATACTAAACAAAAAATATATATATTTTCCGATCTACCATTGCTTTACCATCCTCAGCATTACATATTGTTCAGTGAAAAGCATGGGTCTCCATTTTTTTTAATTTTTGTTGTTTATGCATCATTTAAAACACTACAGCTAACGTTTATACAAAGTTTTATGGGGAATGGACTGACAGAAATGGCCCCAAACTGCTTGGAAGAAGACTTGTTCCACTGACTTACATTAAATCTTAACTGGGTGTTTCTATCCTCTCCTGTAAAGTTGCCAATTTGGAGATACTAGTTCTTCTACACTTCTTTGGACAGCGGTGATATAAGACTCAGAACACAAGTGTAGGTTCGTTTGTGGTTTTGGCTAGTAAATATAACAGCTATGATAGACATGGTCCCCATCACCACCAGTGTAAAGATATCCACATCACAACAGCACGGCACTCAGAATGACATTATACTGCAACGACTTTGCAAACATTTTAAAATTCGGATGGAGTTGCCCTGTAAGCATTCACATAGGGCATGCATAATAACATACATACATAAATGCAACATCCATAAAGAGCTCAGGGTTTTAGGAGCTGAGTTGCAACTCACTGCAATGTGGCAAAATGAACGTACTGCTCCATCTAGTGGTCACTAAGGAGAAGTGCATATGGCAGAAGCAACTTCTCTCAGGTGTAGATCAGTACTCCAGGTTCTGGCTCAGTGTTAATGGTTTCTAACAGCACCTCACAAAATAGCATAGTAGTAGGTGTTTTGCTATTCAATTATGCTGGCCTGATTACATTATATATCAAAATATAACAGACATTAGCATGATCTTGTGTTTGCAATCATGATTACAGTAACAGTTGAGTCATTTGTCATGTTAATATGGTCAATAATCAATAATCAAAATTTTTAAATTAGGTAAACAAAAAAAAATTACACCATTCATAAGTTTGGATCATGCCATATTTATAACTGCTGTTGGAATTTCATTCCGTATTTCACATTACAGACCATGCTGCTATTTTAGAAGGATAACAGAAGGCATTTCAATTTTTATAGCTATCATAAGAGCTAAATATAACATTGTACTCAAATTATTTATCATCTCATCTCTGGCCCACTGAAGAACAGGGTGACAAAGTATACAGGGAAAGAAATGGACTACAGTCTGTAACTGTAGAGCTACAAAGTGCTCCTATATGGTCAGTGGAGCTGATAGAATGGTTAGAATGATTGTAGATCCAAGTAGCTAATAAACTGCTAATAAAGGAGCTAATAAAGTGTTTATGATATGTATAAAAAAAAAAAATAAAAAAAATAAAAACTTTAATATGTAGATCTTGAGGAATTCATAACCGACCATCCTCAACACTTAACGATCTATGAGACCGAATGAAACGACACCAGCATCTGCACCAAAAACATTTTATTCTATAAAAGGAGTGGGTAATCACAACTGTACAGGGGAAACTGACTTTTAACACCATTTCTCACAGTATCAAAAAGCTTGTGTTTGCCTCACTGATCTTTACACATATTTGTTCTGTACAAATACAAAAGAAATAACATTAATTACTTGTATTATTATAATGATAACTGCATTGCACTGAGTAATATAGTACTGGCCCATAAGTTACTGCATTCAATATAAAATACCTATGATTTTGCCATTTTTTGTTTGTTTGTTTTTTTTGTTTTTTTTTGTAATGATGAGATTTATGATAAGCACACTTGCACACATACACTCACACAACCCCCCGATATTATACATACATATATATATATATACACACACACATATATACATATATAATATATACATTATTTGACATATACACTATATATTAATATATATCACATACACACACCATATATATATAGGTATATACACACATACACATATAATATATATATATACATATATATATATATACATACATATACATACATACATATATATATATATATATGTATGTATATATATAAAAATCTTGTTTCAGCTTTTTGTTTAACTAATCAGTCAAAAGTGAAAATGAGTAAACATGCTAGGAAAAGAAGCGGATGTCTGCAAATTCAGTCATGGGATGGAGCGCCAACACTTCTGACGTTGGCCAACGAAAATTGTGTGGCTTAAATTACTTTCAATTTAGAGACTAAGGCTTCTAACTCGAGGTTACTGAGGGCACATATCTGTGGCACTGGGCATTGGTTCAAAGGTTCGCTTGGGAATCGAGGTCGATCAATCATTCATGACGTGTAACTGTGTGCGTCCAGAGAACGTATGTATGAAATCAGGTACGTGCAAGGAAGGGCTTTCGTCGTATCGTAGAGGTCACAGATTATCAGTGCTTACAGGCCACGTTTGTCAGGGCACCGATACACACCGACATGCTCACCAACTTCACAAAGAAAAGAAATCAGACTCTCCATGCAACACCGGAGCACAACACATCAGGGAACCCAGGAGGTTCTTTTAAGAAAGGGTTTTTTTTTTTTCTTCCTTTAAAAAAAAGAGAGAACACATCATCATAGAACCAACAAAAGGGAAAAGAAATGATATTTCACATTGTCTAGTCAGTGTTAAAAATAGAAATCCACCCGTTACGTTTATTCAGAACTTTGATTATATACAGTATGTACATTTAGTCTTTAATTATTCATAATTGTCTGTATGCCTATGAACAGTTCTTTTTTTATTTATTAAAAAAGAAAAAAGAAAAAAAGAAAGGATCGCAATCAAATGCATATACTTTTCTACAAAGATGTGCTTAGTAACATTTCAGAGTTGAAGCAAGAGAATGATAGAAAGTCTGAAGATTGCATTGCTCTCTGGACCAAAAGATACATGCCGCTTTTTGCAGACATGCAGTCAACTCTTAAAGGCTGGAATCGAACAAGCGTTGTTTTATAGCTTCTGAAATAAAGGCATAACACACTCTTCATAAAACTGCTAGCAGTTGAAATTATGACCATGGCTATGAGCGCTAGCACGAGGGGATACAGCCGGGTGGGAAAATACCCTCTCGCAACCGATGCAGACTGTGCTCGACGATTCGACCGACCCCACCCCACCCACCATCCCCCCCCTCCGCCAATCGAAACAGCATGGACAGTGATTGGGGTAAAGTCTGAGTAGTTTTGCATAATCAAGTGAACCCAGGGCAGGAGCTAAACGGTTTCATTTAAGACATGATTACTCTCAATCTAGGTGCAAATGTGGGGGGTATTTTTAAGGGTGTCTCGCTTTACTAGGGGTCCCAACCTAGAACCCTGAGGAACTCCGAAAACCAGATGTGCAAAGCCAGGTTGCACATTTACTTCAGTTAAGGCTCTGACGGGCTAGAAGTAACAATATGTGCCTATAACACACGTCTAACTATTAAAACTCTGATTACGTTTGCTTTAAAAACTCACAAACACACACCCACACACACACACACACACAGCCTTATCGAGCCCCCCTCCCCGTTTCTATGTGAGCATCGCATTTGTAACTGAACGTTTTTTCACAGCCTCTTAAAACAAGGTTAGGTAAAGTACATCCATCAAATGTGTTAACTCTATTAGATTACCAAATCTTCCAGGACTAAGAATCAAAAGTTAAAAACATTAAAAGGTTATGAATACTGTTATCATGCCAAATATGATTTCCTCTGTGGGAGATTCTCAGTGGTGATAGCCCAGCCTAACAGTCAATACACTGAGGCCATGTGTCCTGGAACACCATTCACCTTTTACTGTACATATTCTGCTTTGCTTGCATGGGATGAGGCCGTGATCTGTCGCTTTCAGAAAGCGTAGACATAAACATGGTACTGAACGACCAAAAGGATCAGCCGATTTGAGCCCCGCCGAAGAAACGACGTTCAAACCAAGGTACGCCATCCATTCCATTCAGAAGCAAGTCACAGGCCCTTCTTTAACTGCGCCTCGTACTGAGAGCGAGCCCCAGCGCCCCAGACTGTTTGGTCTATGTAGCACGCTGCTACAGCAGGACAGTATGGCTTATTAGCCAGGCTACAGTTGCAACTGATACTATGAAGAAAACGGAATTCTATAAAAAAGATTCACAGTCTTGTTGTTAGCTCCCTGTCTCTACCTCTCAGGCGGTTTGGGGTTTTGGGTGGTGGATAAAGACAGAACAGCAAACACCCCCTACGCATTTGTTCATTTAATGACAGCAAACTGGGCAGGACATATTTTAAACGGTCTTTAGACTTTAGGATAAAAAGCATAATAATAATAATAATAATAATAATAATAATAATAATAAAACCTCTACACAAACTTCCAGCCACATACGTACACAACTACACACAGAGGCTAACTCATGCATACCAATGACCAATGTAAAGGACGACTAAAAAGTTCAGGTAAAAGGTACAAATCAAATGACCAGAAGACAGCTTCAAGACTCATCTCTGCCTCCGTAAAATGATCAAACCAGTCAGAAAAAGAAAATCAAAACACGCGTCTGCTTTCTCTTCTCCTGCCTTGTTTCCCATTCTCTCTGGTCCTGCTCTGCGAGGGAAGGCCTCCCCCCTCCCTGCAGTCTCAGTTAACAGCAGTGCATTTCCCTGTAGTCTCGTCTTGAGCGATGGGCGTTGTAGCAAGCGTCGAGAGGGAGAAACTCGGGCAGTAAGCGAGGGGGTGGACGGGGTGGGCTGTGGCTTCTCGAAAGCAGACGACTGCAGGCGTGTACTGATGAGGGAGCGCAGCCCTGAAGCCTTTAAGGCCATCCCAACTTTGTCTTCGACTTGTACGTTCATTATCCGGATCTGAGGAAAGGAGGGATAGCTTCACAGTTCAGTCCCTCTCAGGGGTGGCGGGTCTCCTGAGGAGCGGGAGGGTGGGGAGGTGGGGGGGGGGGCTAAAAGGGGGACGAGGAGGCGGGCCCTGGCTCACATCATTACGTGGCGCCGCCGGTGAAGGGCCAGGTGGTCCGAGCGAGAGAAGCTGCGGTCACAGTCGGTGCAGCGGAAGGGTTTGATGCCTGTGTGCTTGCGGAAGTGCCGTGTGAGCTCGTCGGAGCGAGCAAAGCGCCAAGTGCAGCCCTCCCACGTGCACTGGTAGGGCTTCTCTCCTGTAGAAGACAAGAACACCAGAAAGAAAAAGAGTGAGAGCTCGTACACTCAGGTGCATCAGCTTGGGTTAACTCAGAGAGATGGTTCAGTCAAACAAGGCTAATCGCTAACAATGGACAAATGGAACCGAGCTGCAAGGGATTACTTCCATTGAACTGATTCATCTATTGGACTGTAGAACGCATGGCTGTTTAATGGTAAGAGTAAGTGCACAAAGCAATGTAAAGCCGCAGCACAGTTACTAAACAAAGCCTCAGAATAATTGCTAGGTAACAACGGTGCAATGGAAAAAGGCCATGTGGTCCAATGAGTCCAGATTTACTCAATACCAGAGCGATGGGTGAGTCAGGGAATTGTATGAAGTGATGCACCATGAATAGTGCCCACTGTACAAGCCTCTGCAGGCGGTGCCATGATCTGGGGTTGCTTCAGTTGGTCAGGTTGAGGCTCAGCAATGTTATATGGCAATGAGTCAGTGGACTTCCTGAATGTACTGAATGACTAGGTTATGCCATCAAATGGCCATATCCCAGTGCCACAATGCCAAGATTCACTGGGCACAAACTATAGAAGAGTGGTTCAGGGATGAATCATCTTCACATATGACCACCGATGTCCTGACCTTAACCTACGCCACCCCCACACACCCTGAAAAATTATGGGATGTGCCGGAGAAGACTTTACACAGCGGTGCACCATTGTCAAAACAGGATCTCAGTCAATCATGAATTCAATTCTGGATGGAAATCAATGTTGTGACTTTGCATAAGGTTAAGCCACAGGAGAAGTGTGATCCAACAACATATAAGAGTGTGCAACATTTGTTTTTGGCCTGGCGGGGAATATGAACAGTGAGGAACATAATAAACGGGTCAACAGCAGGCCGATAACTTTTGTGAACTTCGCATTAGCTTCACTGTGAGCCACATTCATCACATCTGATACCATGCAATCCTTTCTGGAGGGATAGGAACTTTCGCCTGCCTTAAAACCAGCACCTCCCCTATGACTCCACCCGCACCCATCATCAAGCAAGCACACAGCTAGCAAAAAGACCCTTTCTGACTTGGTAGCACGTCACGATATGGCAGGAGAACACTGTCATTTCTGATTCATGTTGACTGTGAGGAGTTTTTAAGGAAGGGCAGACCTGTGTGTATCCTACGATGAGCTTTCAGATGGGAGCTCTTCGTGTAGACTTTGTTGCAGCCGTCGTAATCACACATGTGCACACGCCTTCTCTTCATGTCGGGGGAGTCGGGGTCCGCCTGGATGTCGACGTCTGTGCTTAAACTAAGAAAAGAAGGAGGATGTGTTAACTTGGGTTCACCTAGAAGCTCAAAACATGTCATTTTACCTGGAGTGTTCATGTGGCTCTGCATGCTGCAACTCATTTTCCATAATTATACCATACGCTTTCTTACAGAAAGTACATTTCTGAGAAATGAAGTTGTATAAGAGTACGTGCTCCCTCTGAGAGCTGAAGGAGGAGTCGTGTGTATGCAGCTTTCTGGAAGGCCAAATCAGGCGTGTCTTCTTTGGCCCACAGGGCTCACTTAGGCTAGCCCTGTACTACAGCGCTCATCTGCATATAAGGCATCACGGGGTAAAGCAGCACAGATAGTTCTGGTGATTACTGGAGGACTGTCTCTCGCAGCGGAACTTCCCGGAGACTTTCTCCATGTCCGTCTGCATCATCTGCAGTGCTCTGTGTATTACCTCATGCAGACAACTGATGCAATCATGTAATGGGCACTGGCTGGAGTAAATGAATTTCTGTCCACTCCAGCACAAATCCTCAGAGTCTGCTCTCCTCTGTGCCATCAGTCAGCTGCTTTATTTCTGCACAGGTGATTATACAGTACTGCAACTGCAGTAAGCATGCAGGATCCTTCCTCGGCTATAAGGTATAAAAGCTATAGCCTAACCGGTAAAGCTGCTCAGGTGCACATCTCTACATACAGTACCAGTCAAAAGTTTAGACACGGCTACTCATAGAAGGTTCTCCTTATCAGCTTAACGCTTTACTGTAGAATAAAAGAGAAGACGTCAAACTATAAAATAGCGCTCATGGAATTATACAGTCCACCTTAAACACCTCCAAAACGGAACTTTACAGGAGGATAGAACAGCCTTCCTAACCTTGATGAATATTCACAACACTGAAAGAGTAACTGGAGCTTCACAATATATATAGTATAGGTGGCGATATGGCAGAAATACAGTACTGTGTGCCAGGGAAAGCTATTGTCAAGGGGCAGATACTGATTTTCACATTGGACCACATGGGGGCGCCAATCACTGGTGTCTTATCAACTGTGGGCTCAGCCGGAAATGGCGGCTGGATAAACGGCAGGAAAGGTGGTGCTTTGAAGGCTGCACGTCAGACTCTCCCAGAGAGAGGTTGGCTCTCTCCTCGGGTCTCTCACTCTCTCTCTTCTTTTCTGTGAACATCCTTCCATTAACATATAAAACCTGAACGCTACTATGAACACAGCTTGAGGTGGTCCACCACAGGATCGTGGACTGAGCTGCCCCCCCACCCTACACTCCTTACAAGGTGATCTGAGGGATCGGACTTCAGGTGAATTGGTCTCTCAGTTCATGCCCCACGACAAATTGCAACACATAGGCGCAGTGTGTCTTTGTTACAGTCAGGGTCAGGATATCTTAATGAAACCCTAGACAGTTTGGTGGTTTTGCCATTGGTCCCTGGGCTTGCAACACTGTGGTACATCAAGAGTATATGTGGTATATCAGGATATGTATTGTTCCCATCAGTTGGAGCTGTTAAGTGTGAGCCTGTAGAGTCTTTAAGATCACCAACACCATCCATTTAGTTGGGTGTGTCTAAACTTTTGACTGGTAGTGTATATCCACGGCTTTTCTTAAATATACTCATAGAACACAAATGATAATTTAAGACCTGGTCAATCCCTAAGTAGGTACTGTATCTATGGCTATCACAGGTGGGATATGGGATTACAAAATGAGGAACACACATTTCCTTCAGGGTACAGTTTTATAAGCCTAAACCGGCTGCTCTTAGTCATGGAAAAGAGTGTAAGTGTAGACCAGAGTTCCTTGACCTGTGTGCCATGGATCACCAGTGGGCCATGAAGCACCCTCTAGTGGTCTGTGGGCCTGTACTCAGGACACAGCAGTGTATAGCGAGCCAGAAATGTCATATATAACCATGGTAGTGGTATATAAAGTACATAAACAGAAAAATAGGTATATTGATGTACACATCAGCACAGTAGCAGACTAACTGAACATCTTCAGTGTAAGGCTACATAGCCGCTGACTAGCTGCAGATGGAGAGGTTTCTCTGGGTCTCTAGATTTTTATTTTTTCTTTTACCAGATTTCTTGGAGAAATTGTATTTATAAAGGTTGTCTGGTGGGCGCAATGCTTTGTAGTTATTATCAGGTTATTTATCATGGCCTTGACTTGTAACCTCCAAATATACTCTCAGTGAGCACCACAGGCATGCCTAGGTACCCCTGTTTTACCTTAGTCTGCAATGGGCAGGTCCACCACAGAGCAGGTGTCATGTGGGTGGCGGATCATTCTCAGCACTGCTGTGGCACTGATGTGGTGGTGTGGGTTAATGTGTGTTTTGCTGGTGTGAGTGAATCAGACACAGCAGTGCTGCTGCTTGTCTCTGATTGTACATCTACAAAGTGGAGCAGCAAGGTAGGAGTGTCTAATAGAGTGGACAGTGAGTGGACACAGTGTTTAAACACTCCAGCAGCACTGCTGTGTCTGATCCACTCACACCAGCACCACACACTAACACACTGGTTAGTTTTTGAGGCTCTGTGGGAACACCGTATAACTGTTATGGACTATGCTGAATTGAGCTGATTTCACACTGTGCTGCCCTAAAAGTGAACTAATGATGTACAGGGATAATAGGAAGTTATAATTCTCCATGTGCTGTGAACATGTGGACCACCACCAGAGGGGGCTAATGAGTGTGAACGTTTAAATTCCATACAGCTGGAGCACTTCCAGTCCAGTGCTGATCTCTCTTTCTCTCTCTCCCCACCCTAACCACCCCTCCCCCTCGTTTTTTTCAGCTTGTCTTTCTCTCCTCCTTTCCTTCCTCACTCTCTCTCTCTCCATATCTCTCTCTTCTTAGCCTTGCCTTTCTCATCCCTGCCAACTAGTTCACTCCCTTTCTCCCCAACTCACTCTCTCTGCCTCCATCTCTATTACAGAAACAGAGTCTCTCTCTCCTCAGTCCAGCGTGCTGGCAAAAGTAAAAATTTCACTGCTCCATCCTGTCTTTTTGTCCTCCACCCCCTCTTTACTCTGTCCGTCTCTCTCTTTCCCCTATTACTCCTTCTTTCAAAGCATTTATAAGGAGGTGTGACGGCAAACTGTGTTACGTAACCTTGTTTACACCCAGTTTGGAGAGAGAACCCTGCCCAGCAACACACACACACACACACACACACACACACACACAAAGTACATGCACCCAGCTCATAGAAACCCCAGAAGAGCAGAGCAGTGGTGCTGCTCCAGCATGCTGGGGGGTTACGTAAGTGTCCATAACAGTGATGCAGCCCGGCCATTCGAATGAGCCCCTATCCACACACACACACACAAAAGCAGACTCAGAGTGATGGCTCTGTATGAAATCACTCACACACGCGTGCGCACACTCACCTGTTGTCCATGCTCTGCGTTCTGAAGGTAGCTGATGCCGACTCCGTGCCACTCTCTGCATCACTGTCACTCTGGTACTCTACAGGAGAGGTCGAGCCAGGCTTAATTCGCACTGAAGATACAAAAGAGAGAGAGAGGGAACAAAAACGGTGAGATCATGACCAGCAGTGAGAGAGCAAAGGTACCTGATTATGTGTAACACATATGTAAAATTTCTATGTATACATAAATAAAGATACCTAAGATACATACACTGGCCAAAAGTATGTGGACCCTCCTAATTACTATTATTAATGTACAAGTGTTCCAGCCACACCCAGACCCAGGTGTTTTACACACCCTAACAGGTATGTAACATCAAGTACATGGTCATGCAGTCATCGCAGGCAATCACTGGTAGTAGAACCGGTCATACCGAAGATTCCTTATGCCCTGCTAGATCTGCCCCGGTCAACCGTAAGTGCACTATGCATTACATGGTTAACCAACAGGTTAACTATTAATTCTAATTTTTTAAAAATATATTTCAATATGTTATCACACTGGGAATAAAAAGCTTTGGTCTATCAGTGACGATGGGATTTGAGAGGGTATCTTTAAAAATCCCCTTACAGATTACTGTATTTACTGATACTTCTTTTGAGACCCTCCTCAGCAGTAATTATTAAACAGACACCATTCTTAAAACTTTTAATTGATAATCATTAGCTGCTAAAAGCTCTATATTAGCTCAACATACTTGTATTCATATTGGTGCATTGTGCTTGGACTTCAATAATTGGTGTTTGTGATGTAATTTGCAGATGCTCCCTTAACTCCCAAGCAGTTTCAGTCACATTTAACATGTCCTTTGAGTTTAGGAGGCATGCATTTCAGACAAAAGGGACTGGCTGACTCTAGTACAAAAAATAATTCATACATATGAAACTCTTCCGGCCATGAATACCCATTGAAGAAAGCAACCACATGTCGTTGCTGTCCAATGAAAAAAAACATGTCTCTCAGTTTTTGTTGATTTTCACTTTTATGCATTGTTTGAGCACGGCCGCTGCTGTTTACACTGTGTGAAAATTTCCTGAGAAATGTCTCAAATTTACTTGGAACAAGAATCTGGTTCCACTGACTTGCATTTAAATGAAATCAGGTTTACCCTGCTTTTGGAGGCTTGTTTTTATTTGGACAGGGTTGATATGCACCGCTCACAGCTCTCTTTCTTTACATTTCCGGACTGTTAATGCAAACTCAGTAAAAGTCAGGTGATTTAACATCATCAGAGTAAACACCTGATGCCGATATTGGGGATCTTGCATCCGACAGTAGAAATAATAACATACTGAACTTCTAAAGATTGGCTCAATAAAAGACGGTGGTCCTTCAAAGCCCTCTACTTTAAACAAGACCACATCCTCGATTCCCAAAATGTCTTATGTGACATAATTCATATTCACAAAGGTAAATTTAGGTGAAAAACCACAGGTTTGCATGCAAGATTACAGGAGACCACACAGCATTTATACTGCACCTGAAATCTGATTACAGTCCAACAGAATACAGATTCTCTGCATGTGTCACATGTATCACACTACTGGCCGACCCTGGTGATGATTTACATAGTCTCAAACCTATGTATGACCCCACATCCTGACACTGTGCAACATCAGTCTGGTACTAATACTGAAGAGGCCTAGCCAGGCTTAATTGACACTGAGAACACTAAAGAGAGATACAGAAAAAGGAGGAGAACAGCATACCTCAGCTAACCCCACCACCCCATGGGTCCAAGCAACCCTGTGCCGGTCTACTCATGAGACAGGCAGTGTCTGAGAAAACGCTCATTAAGATGTAGGTGTGTGTGGATCTGGGTTGGGCGTGGAGAGACGGTGCTTTAAGTGACCCCCTAAATCAAACACAGAGAGATGGAATGCTACTCTCCGCTCATTCAAGTCAAACAATATCGCTTCCAGAACACAACATGATCCCTCCTGTTCTCCCATTCAGCACTGGTGAGAATTTCTCGCTATAACTAGGCGTGGCCGTGGTATGCGCACTGTTCCACCAGCACGTCCACAAGACTGATGAAGAGAAGGAGAAACTGTGAAATTAACCTCAAGCTTCCAATTAAAAATAGGTGTGGCTGGCCAGGATGTGGGCTGATCCCTCTTCAGGGGCAACCTTTAACCCCCTAGAGGGGGCAAGAAAAGAACAGAGGAAGCTCTGCACTGGTCAAAGTTTATCTTCTGTCAGATGAAAGAGGGGGATGGGCATGGCCCTTTCCAGTCCCCTCACCATAAAAAACAGAGCCATCCATCACCTTAGTCTCACAATATTAATGATCCCAGTAGCGGCTGTGCAGGTACCGGATAAAACCATTTCTGATTTTGTAGGAGAACCAAACGTAAATACAATGCTGCATTAAACCGGACGAACCCTCAATCAGATAAAGAACTACATACAGCACACATTCAGGTATATACATATACATACATATATGCAATATAATACATATATGGACCCTATGTACACCAATAGCCATGGGATAGCAGTATGTAAACCAGTTATCAAGTGGCATTACCTCAAGGGACATCTTGGGAACGTCCACACCTGTTTACCCAGGTTGTGAGGTGTTGTCTTGTTAGTGAGGCTGGATACTGACCAGCGTGCTCATGGCAATTATCAAAGTTGAAAAGAGGCACAGTAGTTGACTGCCTGGATTGGGCTCATATCGGGTGAACGTGCAGACCACACTGTGTGTGTGTGTGTGTGTGTGTGTGTGTGTGCACATGGGCACATATGTATATGTAGTGGATACAGGGTATGATAGTATATAGATATAGGATATAGATACTACAACTAGCATGTTGGTTTGTGGCTAGTGTGTTAGCTTGGGGCTAACATGTTAGCTTGTGGTCAGTGCTTTAGACACTATAAACTTTTGTTTGAAATAGTGTATTGAAATATAAATATACTTTTATAATGTTAAATGCATTATAAATACACTGAATAAAGAAGCATAAAATAAGACATGCTTAAAAAAAAACATCAACATCAGTATTTTAAACCTATATATATATATATATATATATTTTCAATTATTGTTATGTATTTACATTTCTGGATTTCTAAAACACTTAAATTCAGCTAACAGGTGCTTTAACTGGACACTGCGACATAGCTGGGTGTATGACGTCCGTCGTTTTTGCCCCCTGTAAAGGTTATAGCTTTCATAGTGGCCGCAGCAGAGCCTAATTTGGTTGCGGTTTCTCTACGTCTCCAAAGACCTAAAATGATGAAAGCACAATAGTATTCCAAATTAGCACAAAACAAAAAGGTACTTTGTACACTAAGCTTAAAATGGCGAACCACAGCAGCATTAGCGCGATGCATGAGCACCTGAAGAGAAAACACACAGGTGCTATTCTGGACGATGGACCCCAGAGAAGACAAGCCCACCGCAAGTGTAGTCTATTCATGTTTATGAAATTAGCAAGGAGAGCTTTTCAGAAAAACCCCTTACTGTTCTAGGAACTGCAAAATACACTCACTGTTAAAGTCGCCTGCACCTTAGAATGTCCAGTGAACGTTTAGACCAAAATCTGGGCTTATCATCTGTTCTTATTCCTATATTCTAATATCTTAAGCAAACATATTCCATACAGCTCTGCCTGATCCGCCTCTCTACGCTTCTTCACAGAACACAAGTGGAACTAATTCTCTTTACAAGCCACTTTAAAGCAGAACTCCACCCAAAAATCATAATTGGTCATGGTAGTCTTCACATTCAAACCCATGACGTTTCACTCAGATCTAATGAACTGTATGCAAAGCTTGGAGCGGGCCAAGTGAAACGCCCTGAGACGACTCGGCTCCCCCCTGCCTTTTTAACAATACATCATAAATACACATGAAGAACATTTCCCCCTCTCTTTCCAAAGATCAGCTTTGAGTCAAGTTTTGCCACTAATGTCCCTCCGCATTATTCATTCAGTGTTTGCGTTTTCATTTCCCTTCATTCTTTTCAGCATTCACTTAGTTTTCATCGTTTGGATCAGTTTCCTTCTTGGCCTCTTCCAGAGCAAAGTGGAAAGCTATGAAGTCAAAAGGGCAATGGGAAGAGAAAGTCTTGAGGCTGAGAGAACCATTTTAGACTCAACGCAGGAGGAGTCAGTAAACTCATCCAGTGAGTCCTACGTAAGTCTTTTGTCCACATTTAAACAGTTTCTTGGGTCACTGTAAATGTATATAGTATACCTATATCGTCGCTGTCCAAAGAAAAACAAGTATCTCCAAAATGGTAACTTTACAGGAGAGGGCAAAAACTTAACATGATTTTAATGGAAGTCAATGGAACCAGACATCTTTCTGAGCAGTTTGGGGCCATTTCTGTTGGTCCATTCATTATAAAATTTTCACACTATGTAAACAACAGGTCATGTGACCAAATGAAGCATCAAAGTAAAAATGGAGATACGTGTTTTTCATTGGACAGCGACGATATGTATATACATATGTATATAGTATATATTCCTGCAGATTTTGCTGTAGGGGTGGAGTGTCGCAAGGCCTTCGGGACATGTGACGTGTGACAACAAACTGTTCTTCTTGGTGCCGAACACGGTGCCCCACACATGGATTCGTTGGACGCCTCCACCAAGACAAAAGCGAGTCACTCCAGGAGAGTCTGGCATAATACCATAGAAGCCTTCGATGCCGCTGACATGGTGTTAAGGGTAGGGCTCGTAACCATCGTCATGCATATAGTCCTGTGTTGTAAAGCCGTCTGCCAATGGTGCAGGCACTAACAGGATGACTCATGGAGGGCATCACGGCCCAATGAATGTCGGCAATCGTGGCTGTTGGGTCAGTCAGGCACAGCGATGTGTGGCCAAGCGTGAAACTTGAATCATTCACATGGCTCACAATGTCGAATGTCCCACCAAGTTTAATTCCTGTCGGTTGATTCCCTTCGGGTGCAGCTATTTGTGCAACTGTTCTAGTTACATAGTTACAGGCATACAGGAGCTCAGTCTCTGAAAACTTTATCAATACAATACCCAAAGCACAAAGGAAAAGCACAGTCAATAATCTAGCACTGCTAATAACGAATGCAAGCAAATAGCCAAAGTCTGGTAATATGGAAAATATGCTCCTTGGTAGCTACAAGCTTACACTATTTCCCAGCATGTATGGCTGAGCCACTCCTTAAAGACCAACCCTAAACTTAAAGCAGTTAATCTGCCATCAGCCGTACACAGAGCGAGGAAAAGCACCATCTGCATGGCACTATAGGTTGGCCAAACCATGTTTAAATGCCTCTGCCTGTTGTGTTCTTTCCTATTTCTGTCTCCCTGTGCTTGTACGTGAACATGTGCATGTGTGCTGATAACATGATAAGGACGTACTCAAAGCTCCAACAAAAGGAGCGAGAGGGAGGGTGCAACAGCGCAAGAGAGGGAGTGGTGGGCGGAAAGAAGAGCCTCAGTGCTGTCAGTCAAAAACCTTCAAAAGAGTGTCACCAGAGTCAAAATTAGGAAACACAAGACAGCCTCATAATTACCCTCTGCTTGTATCTGCGTTTACATTGTACGCCCAAGCGTTTCTGGCTACCCATTTAAAGTTTCTTCTGAAATCAAGGACATTAATAGGGAGTTGGGCCTCCACTGTGCTGCAGTCACAGCTTCTTCTCCTCTGGGGAAGCTTTACACCAGAACCTGGAACATTAGTGTGGTCCGGTAATGATGGTGGATGACAAACTCCAGCCCTGGTCATCCCAACGGTATTAGAGCTCTGTCCCTCCAGAGACCCCAGTTCTATACTGCCGCAAAGCCCAATCAATGCTGGGGTCTGTATACTCCTACAGCTGCATGCCATTAGTAACAGTGAGCTTGGGTTCTTGTGTAGCTACTCAAGAGCACCCCATTCTAACAGCAATGCTTCTCCATTTAGAAGTGTGAGCTATTTAGTAGAGGTGTCTGAACACATCCCATACATTTTAGTAAAACCAACCCGGTACAGCCATGACAACACCTGTGACCGAAATCTGCATGGACTGAGCAAGTTTCTAGATAGATCCCTTCCCTGGCACAATTCTGAGCGGAGTTTCCTGTAGACTGGGATTTTAGTCAGTGCTGGTAGACCCGTGTGACTGTACGCTTCCATACACCAGCAAATTCAGCTACCTCCTTCACACTACAGTCTTTGGCACACCCGAACGCAATCACTCCTTTCAGGCCAATCATTAATTTCTGCATGTGACCCATTTTCCACACATGGAACGAAACATTCACTGCACTGTACCACCTCTTCTCAATCTATGAATCCTGTCACTCACACCCTTCAGGTAATAGCCCCATCATCCTCGTGCAGCGCCATCTGCAGGAGCCTAAATTTACTACCACCTTAAACACAGAAGGCTGACTTCTGAAAACATGGCTCTTTCCCATAAGCTGTGGATAATATCTGTCCCCTCTAAGACTATGGCGTAGGTGGAGAGCAGTGGGGTAAAATAGGCTTAAGAAAGGATTAAAATTTAATTGGGCTTAATACTGTATATTTATCTGACCCTGAACCATTAAAATGGAGACTGATAGATCAAAACCTCTGCAATGAAGTATATAAGAGCGATCCCTGTAGACTATGTAGTGCCTTAGACTGCTTAGCTGCACAACTGATGATTACTGCAGCTAAAACAAGTTCAGTTTAATTCTCCTAAAGCGGCTTCAGCCCTCCTATAATGCCAGAGCTGACACAGTGCTCCACAAAGGGCACGAGTGCTGTCAGCTACCTGACACCAAAGCAGTGTGTACTGTACTAAATAAAACAGTGAGAGTGAGAGGCGGAGGCGGATCAAGCCAAATCAGTCATACCTGATCCTTCAGAACGTCCATCGCTTCCTATGAGGGGTACGGTGATGGCGGCGGTGGCAACGCCATCAGTGGGCATGGTGGTGTAGACCACAGGTAGCGACTGCACCACCACAGGGATGGTCTGTAGCTGGCCCACTTTGCTGGGCATGTTCACAGAGGGGATGGTATGGATAACGTGCAGAATCTGCTGGCCGCCCACGCCCTGCGTGGAAGCCAGGATGGACCCCGGCGACAGCACTGCCGGGATTGCTGTTCCTGTGGCGATGCTGGCGGACACTGGAGGCGGGTTGGCCGGAGCGGCGGTCGGGGTGGAGACGGGAAGGGAAGGCCGGGGCTTGTTAAGCGACAGGTCTACGGGCTCCGTCTGGTCGGCGTCAGCAGGGTGCGTGTCGATGACGCAGAGGGGAGGCGGAGACGATTTCAGCTTGAGGTCCGTCGGCTCGGGACAATCATCTACTGGCTCTTCCTTCTGAAAACGAATAGGCAAAAAAAAACATAAGAACGGATTGAGGGGAAAAAAGGACAGGGAAAAATTGGAGGAAACGAAACAGACAGACGAAAAGTGAGGGTCAGTGGAAGGACAGGGACAGAGGGAGAGGGAGAACTGGAATAGATAGAGGAATGAAGAAATACAAGAGGAGAGGAACAGAAAGTAGAAGACCAAGACTAAAGTGCTGAAACAGAGTAAAGAGAGTGAAGAGAAGATGACAAGGGCGGAACGGAAGAGACAGAACTTGAGGGAGGACACAGAAATAACAGGGGAAGGAAAGAGAGACAGAACAGAGCGAGGAGATGCAAGGGAAAGATAAACAAAAGCAGCACATGCAAACGAGGGCTTGGAAGATTAGGTAAAGACGAAAAGAGAAGCACAGAAAGACGGAGATAGAGGAAGGGGGGCAGAGATAGAGGGAGAGGAGAGGGAGGTGATCAGCACATGATTAGATGGCTACAGTTTAGAGGGCTGAGCGCTGGGCTGTGCAGCAGCTCCTCCAGCCCAGAAACAATGACTGGCCTGATGGGGCCTCAATGCAGTAGAGGAGAAGGCCTGATGCTGGCATGGCTCCAGCTCAGCCCAGCTGAGCCGAGCCCAGACAGAGACACACACACACACACACACAGTAACAGTAACTCACATCAGCTACACAAACAGAGAGAAAGCACAGGCCAGTTCTCAGTCTGACTAGTAAACGTGTATCAGTGAGAAACTCCGAAACCTAATGATCACTGTGAAAAGCACTGAACACTGTAAAACCATCATGCTTTGATGTATGTAAACGCTTCACAGTTCCTGGGACATTTCCTGGTGGGTGGGTGATGTTCTCCAGCTCTCCAGGGCCAACCCAAACTACTGTTATAGGTGCAAGAACCCACCAGAATCCTCCACATGCACACGTCACGCATGCATAGGGACACTACAGATCCAGTTGTGGTTTCTACAGTTAATCCTTAATTCTACTTCACATAAACAGCCCCACAGAATCCAAGGCCCGACACTGAGTCTCAATAAATCAACTAAATCAACCAACCAAAGATGCTGATTGCTGGCAGTGTAAGGAGAACGCTTCAAACCCAGCTGTAATTCTCCAGTCTCGAGCAGTAACATGCCGGTGCTCCGTGGCTCTGAGCACTGTTCACTCAGCCTTCTGGCCTTCCTTTGTTACAATTCAGCTACATCGAGACCACAGAAAGCCACTGTGTATAACATGTGGCTCAAAACGTACACAGGGGAAGGCAGTCGGCCTTTTGGATAAACAGATCTCAGCTAAAGTTACAGTCTAGTCTCCCTCAGATCATTAACTGGAAGCGGAGTTGTAAACTGATGATGGTTATGATGGTGAATCGGCTTTCACCAGCAAATAAACATACAGAAAAATAATGACAGTGATGAGCTCAAGCCCACATAGGCATCACATGACCACGGTATTGTGGTAATGCAGGTCTTAGTACCGAAAGCTTGACATGCCCAGGACTCGGCATCGTGCCCACTACAGGAATTCCAGGTCTGAGCTGGTTTCCTCGAAACGAAATACGATCAGCGCTGTCTAAATCGCTGCCCTCATGTCCTGTGATGAACTAAACAGTAAAGTGAGATCTTCCATATGCCCGATTTTCCCTCCAAGCGGCAGATCCTCTGAAACACAAGGCCATTAAGCCGAAATATGACTATCGCTACCTGCATGTGTAAACCAGTAAGCTTTGACAAACAGCCGGCATACACTGATCAGTCATAGCATGGCTTGCGTCTACTTGCGTCAATTTTATTAGCTCCACTTACCATATAGATGGACTGTAGTCCATCTGTTTCCCTGCACAGTTTAAAAGCCTGTGCTCCATGGGCAGGACCCCCAGAGGACCAACACAAAGCAGATATATGGGTTGTGGATCATTCTCAGCACTGCAGTGACACTGACGTGGTGGTGGTGTGTAAGTGTGTGTCGTGCTGGTGTGAGTGGATCAGACACAGCAGTGCTGCTGGAGTGTTTAAACACTGCGCCCACTCACTGTCCACTCTATCAGACACTCCCACCTTGCTGGTCCACCTTGTAGATGTACATTCAGAGATGATTGCTCATCTGCTGCTTCACAGTTTGTGTTAGTCATCCTCTAGCCCTTCATCAGTGGTACCAGGACACTGCTCACAGTGGGTTGTGGTCGGTGGATGATTCAGTCCAGCAGTGACACTGAGGTGTCCAGCAGCACTGCTGTGTCTGATCCACTCACACCAGCACAACACGCACTAGCACACCACCACCATGTCAGTGTCAGTGCAGTGTGGGGAATGATCCACCACGCACATAGTACCTACTATATGGGGGTCCTGAAGCACGACATGGACAGGGTGCTTACAAAACTACATCTGTTAATGTGGGAACTAACCTGTAATCGGTAAATCGGAGCTGTTCTGAATGGACCACTGGGTGACTTTGAATGTTATAGCCCCTGATCTCTGTTACACACCCCATCATCGGAAAAAGGTACTGATGGGTTCACTTCTGGTGTGTGGTTTTACTTAGCAGGACCCCCCTGAGTACAGGCCAAACAAGTGGCCAGGCAAGCTCCCCCCGAGAATTCACCCAAATCTTATTAGGTCAAAGCTAAACAGCTAAACACCCCATTACAAACCACAGCCCAAGTAAGCAAGCGTGTGCCACCACTGTACTCGTCTGCCTCAGCGCTCGTGGGAAAGTGCTGTATGGGTACAGTGCAGCTGCGTATCTGTGGGTGATGTTGTTGGAGCTTTGTGCTTTTATTAATGAGGCATGCTCGAGTTCCGAGTGCTAACAAGGGGATTATACTATTTCCGGTTCATGTGGCACAAGGCTGAGCGGCAAGAGCGAACGGAAGCCGCGAGTTGTAAAGGCCACGGAAACGGAGCACGGCGGGGCCAAGATGCTGGGTCCAAAGACGAATTCCACTCCATGAAGACTCCTCGTAGCCTTAGCTTAAGGGGTTCAGGCTAGGTGGTGCGAGGGAAACCGACAGAGAAGAGGGAGTGGGCAGGGTGCAGGAGCAAACCAGAAAAGAGAGAGAGAGAGGAAGAGAAAGAAAGAGTGGGTGGGAAAGGCCTCCAGTTGCCATGGAAACTGGGAGGTATCAGCTGACTCATTTTTCCCCCTCGCTCCCTCGTACTCGCCCCCTCTCTCACTCTCTTTCTCGCTCTCTTTCTGGTCCTCCACCCTGTCACCTCACCCTCTTGCGATCCCCACCCTTCCTCCACTCCACCTTTCTTCTCCGTCACTCTCGCTTTTCTCTCCAACCAGTTTTCTCCCGCCCTCCTCCCCCCTCCCTGTGCTCAAATCACACACTTGAGTTTGGAAGAGAAAGGCATCAATAAAGTGACCTGATTCTTGTCAGCCAGCTGCATACAGTGTTTAACTGACTACGTTCAATAGCTTTTGTCAGCTGGCAGCTAAAGACACTGACAAGTGAGCGGCGTGGTGAGATGCGAGTGATAAGATGGACGTGTACTAGCACAGTGTGTGTGTACAGTATGTAACTGTGGCATGTGACAGGGTCACAGGAACACAGCAAATAAGCTCAAATGAGTCACCTGTGACTGAAACGTACCTAGCGTGTAACACTTCCAGGAGCTCAAATAACAGCTGTGATTAATTTGGCACGGACTGGACCATTTTCTAGGCCACATCAAAGTTCAGACACGTTTGCATCAAAGGACAGATTTGGTGGATGCCTTCCCTGCACAGTTCTGAGGAGGATTTCCTGTAAACTGGAATGTTAGCCACTGCTGGTAGAACTGTATGCCTGTACGCTTCCATAGACCTGCAGATTCAGCTACTACCTCCTGGTCTTGGGCATGCCCAAATGCAGTCACTACTTTTAGCCAATCATTAACATCTGCTTTGGAGCTTTCCACACATGGAACGAGACATTCACTGCACTGTACCACCTCTTCTCAATCTGCAGAAGTCCATTCGTTCTTAAAGTCAGAATTTAAAGGAGTTTTTGTCAGAAGATTTTAAGTCAGATCAAAAAGCTGTAAGCAAGCACACCATTCCCAATCAGGCCGAACATTGCGAAGTAGGAACGGGATCGATATCTTGAAAGTTGTGGGACTAGGCAGCAGACAAACACTGTACGAATACAAATGCGAAGAAGAAGAAGAGGAAGATGTAGCAGACAAAGAGGAAGAAACAGAAGAGGAAGAAAACGAAGATGATGAAGATACCACCGGAAAAAATATAATGCAACCCTACTGATGGCTGAAGCACAAGTCAACATTATGATGACTGCTGCCACACACTCACCTCAAACCCCACATTCAGCAGTAAGCAGAACTGATACAAGAAAGAAGGCCTTAATGTTAGTTCTGCTTTCCACCGCAACTCAAGATTGACTCCCAAGCAGGAGCTCTGAGGCCTTTCTGAACTTGTGATCTTTTTCTTTAGCCACTGCTTGAGTAAAGAAGGGAGGAGGCTAGGGACGAGTGTCTTGTGTCTGCATGTTCTCAGGTAGGCCATGCTGCCCCCTATTGCTCGCAGTATCAGTTTCGATTAGGAAATTTATCATAACACTGAGGGGCCGCCAAAACAGATGCGTCCTCTGATCAGAAGAGTGTTTCCATCAGCCCCAGCAAATAGCAAATACTACAGTGCGCACGGTCGGGGAACTTCACAACGCGTTCAGCCCGTCCTCGAGCCAGAACAAACTGGATTTTGTCTCCGGTTCTTATTGGCCAAAAAAAATAAAAAAAATAAAACAAGCTTGCTTCAAATCACAGTCAACATTTTACACAGATCCTTCAGTCCCTACAATGCTCGGAAGGAAGATAACAGTGCTATGGCTTTTTTTGGTGAGCAGGCAGCTTGTCCAGCAGGCGGCATCGCCTTAGCGTAGAGCTGGGGGCTGCAATAGCCACTACTCCCTTTTTAACAAACAAGACACATAGCCCAAATCTCAGGGTGCGATTCACGCCTGTACAGCATGGAGCTAGGACACCGCTCAGGATAAGATCCGTGAAGGAACTAGGAACGACGATCAGCGAGCTGTTTAAATCGCTCTCAGGCATCAAATGGCTTGCTTGGCGAGCCCATACAGCTACGACGTGTGGAGGACAAGATCAACTATCAATTCGCGCTTTTCCCTGGTCTACTGCCTGTATCGATCTAACCTGACCTCCAGAACGACCTTTTCCCCATGACTTACTAGAAGGCCTGAATCAGAACAGTGATCCAGCTAACCTTTCCAAGCCGCCCGTGAGGAGATGCGGGGAAGATTCGTGAGGCAGCGGAGTTACTTTAGCACAATAAAGGCTGCCATGTGAATGGAGTTGTTCCCCCGAGAGCAACACTCTTTTACAAAGCTGTCTCTCTCCAAGCTAAGCTCCTACTGCACTGCAGAACCAATGAGCAAGTCTTAGTAAGAGAGATTTTTGACGAGCCTCTTTAACTTTATGCCAGCTTTTCCTTGCGGACATGGAATTAAATTCAACCATACTCCAGTGCAGCGTTAAGGAGGATTGGATCCAACGTTTTTGCCATGCCACAGTGTGCCTGTGACCCACAGTTGAAACTTCTCCAGTTGCCACCATCTACAGAGTTATCACCAATAAGAACCTTTTAAGTTTCAGGATTTGTGTTTTTTTTTTTGTTAGGAATCATCGCCTGCTAAACTAGACACCGTACTGGAAAATATACTCATCATCATTAAGAGAATAGGGCCTGCCCACCCAGAAGGATAACGTGTGCGATGGCAGTGCCATCTAGCGGAAGGTAATGAATCAAGGCTTACCAGGAACAGTAAATGATAAATACACTTAGGACTGCATCATGGGTTAATATTTACAGAGCCTACACATACAGAAGTAGGTGTCTTTCAGTATGGTGTTGGGCCCACAATGTTTTTGCTAACTCAACATGCCAGACGTATCGCATGGAGGTAATGTCCATCCCAGAAACTACTTACAGTACACTTAACACATCGTTACCCACTTACTGAGTTACTGTACACCAACACGCTACTACAGTTACACTAAACAAACTACACTCACTTGAGTATGGACACCAAAACATCGCTCCTTGAACATACACAAAAATTTACAACACTTATCTGGAGGGTAGGGAGTGTCATGTTGTACACCAACAAGACTATTAACAGTTACACTATAACAAAAGGCATCTTGTACTGAGGTACTGTCACACCAAAACACTACTTACAGTACACCTAAAACCACGAGTTTACATCTTACTGAGGTACTGTACAACGACACGCTACTTTGACAGTACATTCTTAACACATTACACTTATCTGAGTACTGTAACACGACAAATGCATACGGTACACACAATAAAAATCACAGTCACACTTACTGAGTACTGTACATCCGGACACAATTATGATAGAATATACAGTACCACTAAGCATTTACCATACTGAGTTAACTGTACACCAACACGCTTACTTACAGTACACTAACACACTTACACTTAATGAGTTACTGTACACCAACACGCTACTTTACTAGCACACTAACAACATATACACTTACATGAAGTACTGTTACACCAACACGAGAAGCTACTTACAGTACACTAAAAAGCATGATATACTTTAGAGATGAGTACTCTGTACACCAACAACACTACTGACAGCCACATAACACCATATACTTTACGAGTTTACTGTACACCAACACACTATTACAGTACACTATCACATAAGCTTACTTGGAGGTACTGGTACACCCAACCCACACTGAACTTACAGTACACGATTTCACAGTACATTACTGAGTTACTGTACAACAAACCACTATCTACTTACAGTTACACTATCACGTTACCATTACTGGAGTGTTACTGTCACACCAAAACCACACAATTACAGTACACTAACAACATTATCACTTACTGAGTTACTGTATACCAACCACACTATTACAGAAACACTGAACACAGGACTTACTTGATCTGAGTTTACGGGACACCAAACACACTACTTACCAGTACACTATTCACATTACACTTACTGTAGTCTCAATGCTACAACCAAACCCACTATTACATGACAAGAAACACAAATTGACTGGAGTGTACTGCTACACCAACACCACTAATTACGTACACAAAACATGTACACTTCTGAGTTTACAGGTACATCCACAACACACTACTTTAACAGATCCATAACACATTAAACATTACTGAGTTACTGTACTAGACTAACCAAAGCACGTCTCTTACAGTACACAACACATACCCTTACCTGAGGGACTGTAACCCCACCAACACACTTACTTACAGTGCACTATAAACAGACATAAATTCGATACTGACGTTTCGTACACCAACACAATACTTACAGTGCACGAAACACATTACAGCTTAATCGAGTTACGGCTGACATTCCAAAAACCATACGTACAGCTCACGAACACAGACACTTGCTGAGTTACTGGAACACCAACATCCACTACTACAGCTCACTAAACCATTAAAAACTTGAATGAGTTATGAACACCAGTGTTATTAAACTCTTTTTAAAACGGGTGTACCATCAGTCCATCTTCTTTTCTCTTATCTGGATTGGAATCCCTGTATTTGCCCAGGGTACATTCTACCATGTAACAGACCTACAACAAAGCCTTTCACTGGCGCTAACAAAGAAAGCCTCGGACAGAGAAATGAGAAGGTGTTAGACAGCATTCGCATACCGCCGGACCTCTGCTCCTATTTCAGAACAATTATGATGACATTGGTTTGCACAACAACCCTATGGCCAGCAGACAAGCACCGGAAATAAATAAAAAATACAGGATAAGCAACTGCTGCTGACAATGCCGGAGCATCGGGCAAGGGAGCCAAGGAAGTTACCCCACGTGGAAGAAGGTTAGGACACACCCACATGAAACAGATGTAGTTGGTTACCTTAAAGACTCTACAGGTTTACACTTAACAGTTCCACTAAACACTAAACAATACGTATCCTGATATACCACATATACTCTTTATGTACCACATAATATTTCTTTGCATTGACTTCAGCAGGCGTCTTGCTTGTAATAACACGCACCGGTAACTACGTCCATATACCTAGCTACGGTCACCACATGGGAAAAAACACTGTATCTCCCATTTTCTTCCACCCTCCGGTGGATGCGGATAAACATTTACCACAGAAATGCATACAAGCTACGGGTATGTCGAGATCATCTGGGAGACTGATGCACCAGTTTTTGACTTCACGATATAATAGAATAATGAGAACACAATAGAGATAATGATACCACAGAAACCGACACGTTTATATTGATGTGAAGATTTGATGCCAATGAAGGAAGGGAGCCTATCTGTTACGAAGGCCCAGAAGAAGGCTCGCCACAGTACGTGCTCTCCCCCCCTACACTCCACTCCCTACCTCATTTCAACACCCTCCCCCCCATTCTCCCTCCTCTCCCCCCTTTCTCCCC